>VDFB02135894.1:0-28874 GCA_007258455.2 Sequoia sempervirens | reverse complement strand
AAGCCAATGTGCATGCTAGATAGAATATAGGAGGAACTATCCATGAATTGTTACACATTCAAAGGAGAAATGATACTATCTTTGTAGTAGTAGATAAATTTTCTAAAATGGCGGACTTCTTTCTTTGTTAAAAGTCAAAAGACATGTCTAGGATAGTTGATTTGTTCTTCTAGGAGAGTATAACTATATGTGTTTGCACATAGTGTCATGTTATATTGTGACACAAAGATCCCTACCCATTTTTGGCACTCTAAGAAGATATTGGATACACAAATCAATTATAGATTTGCATATCACATGCAAATGAATGATTGAATATAGGTTGTCAAATAAAGCTTTGTTAGTCTAATCAAATATTTGGTAGAAGAGAAGCCTATGTAGTGGAACTCTATGTTGACACACATGAATTTTGCATACAACTCAATGAATAGAATGTTAGGGAAGACACCATTTCAAGTGGTGTATATGATGTCCTCGTGAGGTTTCATAGATCTTTGTTGGGGGTAGAATTTGAAAGAAGGTATGTAAGTACAAAAATTGAGCCCTTCATGCCACACATGAAAGAGCTTCATGTGCAAGTCAAGAAGTAGTTGGAGGAGAAAAATGCAAGGTACAAGTTACATGTTGATGAGCATCAAAGAGAGGATTACTCAAAGGATAATTTGGTCATGTCAAAACTAAAAATAAGTGGCTACCCAAAGGATCTATAGTAAGTCGAAGCCTAAGAAGACTGGCCCATGTCACATTTTGTGCAATTTTTTCAAGAAGGATTATGAGATTGGGTTACCAAAAAGTTTGGATATCTCATTGATGTTCAATGTATAGAAGTTTATGTTCATACCATGTGTTGAAGGTTCAAATGCATGTAGCCTATGGTAGTGCTTGATTGAAGAAAGAAGATGTACTAGAAAATCAATGAGAGGAAATAACATAAATCTTGGATATGCACTTAAGTAGAAGAATTAGTGGAGTGAGTACACAAAATATCCTATTTATTGAAAGGGTGAGTGGCTTGAAAATGAATTATGGATTTCAAAAGCTAAATTAAGTTGACTTTGGTGGTCAAATAAGTAATTGACATAGTCCATATTGTGAGCATGCTCACAATCTTTTTACCAAGAGTGTTTGATGCAAGAGAATCCTTGGGTTGATGCAATATTGGATCACCCAAAAGTAGATATTTAGCTTCTTGTGTGCCCCCTTGTGTTGTCACAAATTGTCTCACACTAGCTTAACCACATAATTTATGTTGTCTTGGGTGACTTTGGTGTCTTTCATGTTCTATTAGTTGTCGGTGTGCCCCTACACATCTCTATCGTGTGCAAGTTCTTTAATGTTGAAAGCTTACCATCGATCCTTCATGTAGCTAGTTTTACATGTGTACTTCACAGTGCTTTTTTCATGCTAGAAGAAAAGGAATTGATCATTTCATCATAATGTGTTTGTTAGATGGTGCAATTAGATTTTTTAGTAACATGTTAGTTTTGGAGTTAGCAGAATGTTAGTTCAAATTTATTTAAGAATGGATGGATTTTCTTTATGAGACAACATCCTATTCGTTGAGCTACTTTTTTTTTTTATCACATTTATTTTAGGGACCGACAACAATGTTACATGGCAATGCAACTGCCATGCACTATATAATGAGGAGATCTTATCATTTAAGGGGTTCAAATCCTTTGATTAGTGAGAAATTTGGGGTTTTAGATAGTGCTTAGAATTTGATTGTAGTTGTAGAATCTTTACATATATATTCTAGCATTGGGTAGGATAGAACAATTTGAATTTCACATATTCACAAGACCATGTGTTCTTCCTATTAGTTTTTAGAATTTCATTTGGTTTGCATTTTACCATATTATTTCTTCCTTATTTTGCTTCTCTTTATGTGCCTCGTGTGCCCATTCAATTATTGTTGTTTCGATCCTCAAGCTGCCACCTGCACCATAAATGCTTTAAACAACATGATTATTAAAAAAATCCTCTACCAAGGAATGTACTAAAGCATAGTTTCAATAATTTCGAGTTTCCAATGAATTCATGGTTTTGTTTATGGGCAAAATGCAATGTATATCATTATGTTGATGCATTCATAGAGTTCTCTCAGTCTTCTTAAAATCAAGTATAAAGCTTCTAATATTTTTTTAATTTTTAGAAGTGCCCAAGAATCTTGCTTGGTATTCTATGTCGTTCAGCCTTCCCAAATAAACAAACATAACCATTACAGTTTACAGTTTACATACATTACAAGTAAGGCCGGTTATGTGCAGGAATTAACGGTCAACCGTCCTCTGGTTCTCCTGCATTGCTCCCTAAAATATTTAGGAGGAAAATTATTCCTCACAAGCCAAATCAGAGAGAGAGAGAGAGGGGGGAATAAGGAATGCATTTGCTCCTCTGCTTTGCCTTCACCAACTCCTCCTCTCTCATTTCTGAAAATGTCCCCCGCACCAAATACCAGGGCAGGCGCACGCAAAAGTCAGTACAAGATGTCTGTTGACGGTGAGGAAGCCCGTCGGAAAAGAGAAGATAGTATTGTTCAGATTAGGAAATATAAACGTGAAGAAAATCTGCAGAAAAAGCGCAGAGAAGTAAATGCTCACATGAAAAATGGTTATCATCACAGTTCTCCTTTGGAGGAAAAGGTTGTGGTGGTGCCTTTTTCATTTTGTTACAAAATAATTAAAATAATTTACCTTTTTCTTTATTATTCTAGTGCAATCTCTGCACTTTAACTTGAATGTTTTGTGTGGCTTGGTTGATGTATTTTGTTAAGTTTATGAATTGTGAATTTGGTGATTACAGTTGCGAAATCTTCCAGTCATTGTTAATGTGCTTGGTTCTGAAGACATTAATGCTAAAGAGGCGGCGGCTGTTCAACTCAGGAAGCTGTTGTCTATGGGTCAGATTTTTTAATAAATTTCTCATTGTTAGATTGAATTTTTGGCATATTCTTCCATGTGGGTAAACAATTTTTCAGTTTTCTAGTTTGTAAAATATTCTCAAAACACAGTGTTAGGATTTTATATCATGCAGAGTTTGTTTTGCTATATGATATGGGAGTGAGTCTATGCTCATATTTCTTTGGTTGAGAGTCAAGAATCGAGGAGTATCCATTCCATCAAAGTCGTTCAAAGCACAATCCCATCCTCATCTCTTATATCATACCTCTGGTGGGTTTGAACTTTGGTAAATGATGTAATCAAGTAACATACCATCACCCACACCAATTGTACTCAACAATTGAATTACAACTGTTTGATTGTTCATAACTATTTGAATATTACTTGATTTACTACCAACCTCCTCCACACTAACATATTCTTTTCAGATTTCCACCACTATTGTGCCAAAAATATAATTAGACATATGTGATATTTATCTTCAGCATTCCATGAGCACCTGTCAACTCTAAATTTGATTCAGCTTTAGACAACCAATGAACATTGATATAATTTCTCTCTTTCTGAGCCTGCACTATCAAACTCAAACAAAAGCCTTTTGTTGGTGGAGGGATCTTGATACATAGGTGTTTATATTCACAGAAGCAGCAGTTGTCAACTAGAATTTCAATGTAATAGATTATGTAGACCTTTGGTAGCCTTATGTAGGCCTTGTGAATGCAGAACGCAATCCCCCAATCGATGCTGTCGTCAGGGCTGGTGTAGTTCCTCTACTGGTTGAGATTCTCAAGAGGACTGATATGCCTCAGCTTCAGGCAAGATATAGGGTTTATGCCCATTTCAAATGTTAGGTACAACATAGGGTAGCCAATGATTCTCTAACAAGATATGCTTTCAGAGACATTACAAACGTGGGATGGATTATGGTTCTCTAATTAGGTTTTGTTATTGGAGGATACAGTTTGAAGCAGCTTGGTCTTTAACAAATATAGTCTCTGGAACATCCGAGCACACTAGGAATGTGATTGATCATGGAGCATTGCCTGTATTTGTCCAGCTTCTTACTTCCATGAATGATGATGTTCGAGAACAGGTATTGCATGCTCTGTTCTTTTTCACAGGCCACTATATGATCTGTTTCACTAGGTTTTCGACCTACAAACTTTTGATCTTTTTGTGCGTCCTATAACAATCTTAAATCGAATGTCCTTTTAAGGCTGTCTGGGCTTTGGGAAATATTGCTGGAGACTCTCCTGCCCATAGAGATCTTGTGCTGGGCCACGGAGCAATGATGCATGTGCTTGCTCAATTTACTGATACTGCCAGAATTTCAATGATAAGAAATGCCACATGGACTTTGTCAAACTTTTGCAGAGGAAAACCACCATCTCAATTTGATCAGGTAACTGAATTTCAATTTTACCAATTCCCTTTCTTTGTTCTCTTGCACATTGAAAATTTAATAAAAGATATGATTGTGAAGTAAATCAGGTTTTCCTGATTTGCTGCTTGTTATATGTTGTTTGGCTTCCAGGTTAAAGTTGCCCTGCCATGTCTTTATTCTCTTATTCATATGCCAGATGAGGATGTGCTTACAGATGCATGTTGGGCTTTATCATACCTTTCTGATGGACCCAATAGCAGGATTCAAGCTGTAATTGAATCAGGCGTTTGCCAGAGACTAGCTGAACTTTTGGGGTAATTGGATCAACCAGAATACAAGCGGTCCTTTACTTTTGTCTAGAGTAAACTAAATTAACTACCACTCTCTATATTATCATACCAAATATTCTCCTCTTAAATTTGCATTTCTATGAATGTTTTCATTATGATTTAACTTATGCATTGCATATGTTGTCATATTTTGTAGGCATCCTTCACTTTCTGTTCTTGTTCCCGCTTTAAGAACAGTGGGAAACATTGTCACGGGTGATGACGTTCAGACTCAAGTGACTATCCACCATTTCCCATTTATATGTCCAAACAAGTCAATTTACAGTTTTGGTATAGCACTTATTATCACATTTTTGTAATATAGGTATCTTATTTTTATTTGGGACTCTGTAATTTCAGGCTATTATTGATGTTCAGGCTCTTCCTCAATTAGTGCATCTTCTCATGGCCGATCAGAAGAAGAACATAAAGAGGGAAGTATGTTGGACAATATCTAACATTACTGCAGGGAACATAGAACAGATTCAGGTACATTAATGACACTAGATTAACCATAGCAGATAGAGCAAATATTTTTTTCCTTCCAAGATTCATATTTACAGAGCTGTATACAACAGCTACACTTATTGCAGTTTAGTTCCCTGGATACTCATGGCTTATTTTTAGTTTTTAGTTTGCTTGTACTTACTTCCTTCTAGAGACCTCTTTCTAAAGGTGGGTATCCAACTTCACAGTAGTTCCATGAATGATTTGGGTCCTAAAAAATTTCAGTTTATTTAATCTCTATTTCCTGTTATCCTAAACACCTGTATTCTTCCTCATGTCTTGAATCAGGCTGTTATAAATGCAAATATTTTTCCGTCCCTTTTATCCCTCCTGGCTAATGGTGAATTTGCGGTGAAGAAAGAAGCAGCTTGGGCAGTTTCCAATGCCACTTCCGGAGGAAATAATGATCAGATAAAGTTTGTTGACATTTTCTTTCTCTGCATATGCAAAAAAAAAATTCCATTTCTTGAATACACATAAGTTTGTCAAATAATCCTTCTGTTCTTATACAGATACATTGTTGGTCAAGGTTACATAAAGCCGCTCTGTGATCTTCTCATTTGTCTAGATCCAAGAATTATATCAGTTTGCCTTGAAAGCCTAGAACACATACTGAGAGTTGGTGAAGCTGAGAAGGATATGGGCAACACAGCAGGCGTTAATATGTATGCACGCTTTGTTGAGGATGCTGAAGGATTGGACAAAATTGAGAAATTGCAGACACACCAAAATGAAGAGGTTTATGAAAAAGCAGTTAAGATCCTTGAGATCTATTTTGATAACGAAGACGAGGATGAGATGCAAGCAATGTCTACTGCACCTCAGGACCATTTTAGTTTTGGTTTAAACCAGCCTGCAGTTCCGCCTGGTGGATTTCACTTCATTTAGATGGGAAATGAAAACTTGTCTATATTATACAGAGGGTCTGTCTCTGAGAGATCTGTTCTACTAGAACAAACACCTTAAAATGGATGGTCATAACAATGTGCTGCAAAAGACGGAGAAGTAGTTTCTCGTGTCATACAAACGTGATTGAAGACTGCTTAGCGTGTTGAAAACATGTAAACATTAATGAAATTCAAATGCTTTTCTGTACTGGGTTTATTTCTGTGTATCAATGTGAGAATTTGGTGGCATTCTCCAAAGAACATTTATTTGGGCAATCTTTGTTGAAATACTAAGCGTGTCAAGAGAGTTTTCAAAGCATCTTAAATTGTTTCTTGTGGGTATTTTGCATGGAAATTTATTAGGTGGGCAATAATATCGTTGTTAGGAAAATGGGGTTCAGTCCAGATCTTACGAGGAAAGTTGTGTAGATTAGAGATCTGTTAAAATTTGGGTGGCATAATAGTGCAAAAATTATAAAGGAGAAAAATAGAAGAAAAGAATGGAGGGAGAAGAGAGATCATTCATTATAAAGAGAGAACGACGAATTCTTTTTGATAAAAAAATCTTCTCAACACAATAAAACCCTTGCAGTATTGAGCAAATAAAGATCTACAATACAAGATACTAGTTTCAATATAAAGATCAACACCAATTTTTTAGCTTATAACTCAACATGTAATATTTATCCAGCTCTAGAAACTATCACATTTCACATGCGCAACCACACATCCAGTGCCATATTCATATCACAATGAAGAAAGATCATTAACAAAATTATACCATCCCTTCCATGGTGGAGATCCAACAATTTTTTGGCAGCACCTTCTTGCTCCAATGCAACTTCTCTCACTCACCAACAGTCTCAAAGCTCCAACATAAAGGTATGAGCAAGACCACAAACCATGTGCTAGAAAAACACTAGCTAATTTATGTATAGATATCCATGCAAAAATCTCAAATCACAAATCAAGCTTAGTTAACTAACAACAAATTAAAAATTGTCACTACCAAACTTGGATGTTCAAGTAGTCTTATCCGACCCTTTTCATTAATTACTAAACTATCTTCTTCAAGTCCACAATTAACTCCCTTTCACCACATTCTTTCCTTTGACAACTCTTACACCTTACAAGTTGTCATAGTTGCAAAAACAACTTCCATGACACTAAATGAGTCTTACACTTGAGAAAATGTAAACTACAAGTGATTCTAAGTGTCACTCCAACTGGGACACCCCAAATATGTGGGTGAAAATAATTAAATAAATACTTCCAAAATTAAAATATTTTAAGGTGTATGAAACCTATGCCAACAATTATAATGGTAACATTTGCATACCCATGTTATTTCTTATTTAGTTTTGTAATTATTTTGAGGTAATATTTTGATACATGTACATAGAGACAAATAGTACTATTTTGTGTGAAGTTGAACTCATTTCCCTAGTCTTTTTATAAATTTGCACATACATATCCCTATACAACTACCCTCTATTCATTAACACATACACTCTTAAAACATTTGCCTTATTAGTTCACTTACACACCTATCTATGCACCCATCTCATTTAGTTGTTTGCCACCTAGATTTGGCTATTGTTATCTCCTTCCAAGATAAATTTTTGGTCATGGGGGTAATTTGACTATCATGAACTCATATTTGGCACAATTCGTTATAAAATTTTGTATAGCTTCTGGATTTGATTGTGTCAAAAGTTTTTGCATCAACGTTTTGGATCACACTCTGTGCTCCATCATCAGGATGAAAGAGAGCAAGAGGAGAAGAAAATGATGCAAAAACTTTTGACACAATCAAATCCAAAAGCTATACAAAATTTTATGATATGGATTGTGGAAACTTATTATCATTAACAATTCATTATGTTTTGATATTTAAAGACATTCAATTCAGTAGTTCTAATCACCAAGTATTCATCTTGATCAAGCATTCTAGAACATTGGAATTTAATTAATAGTGACATATTTTGATCTGGTACAAATTAAAAGAGTAAAGAATTTGCATGCTTAGGTGATTGCCTATTATTTTCTATATCATTCAATTTTTGGAGATTGATCTAGGCAAAAGCTCCTTGTGACCTAGTGACAATCGTATCACATCTCTTGAAGGCGCCCATGATTTTAAATTATCATAGATAGGTACATTCATCAATCAGTTGATGGTAAGTTGTAACATGATAGTTTTGTAGTTCAATTGGGGGAGTTTACCATTTTCCATTTCAAGCCTAAAGTTGATAATGTTCATTAGCATCATGGATTGAACTATAGAAAAAGGGTTTGATAGATAGTCTTCTAGTGTAGCTATCAATTTTAGTTGAGACCCCTTCTAGTTTGATATCTTTGATATATAATTATTAATATATAATAATATACAGTTATTACCATTATAAATCATTACTATTATCCATAATTAGTACATGTTTTTCTTCTTAAATTAATTAATAAATAATAATCCATCTAATATATAAAATAAAAATAAAAAGATACATATGAAAAGGGTGGGGGAAAATATCATAATATAATATATATAGAACTACCTAAAATAACTCAATCTCTTGTTAAATATATATCGTATGAGTAGAATACATGCACTCCAAAACTTGCGGTATTGTGTTTCAAGGTATGTAGAAAGAATCTATAATTTACACACTTGGAAATTTGAGTGCTCTAATAAGTATTAGATGAAGCAATAAAGAGAATTTATGAGAGAGACATAAGTTTGGTAGTCAACAATGTCAAAAGAAGATTAATATTTAAAAGAAATATTTTGGAAGAAAAAAGGAAATGCATGGAAGGAGCGGAAGAAAAAGGGAAGAAAACTCTATGTTGTTCATCTCTGTTTTTAAATTTTTGGTTCCTATTGCATTTGGAGTGTGGAGAGAGGGAATATGAGGCAACAAAGAGAAGAGAAAGAAGGAAGATGAGGGACAAGCTAAGAATTTCATGATTTTTTTTTTTGGATTTTAGTAGTTTGGAAGGGTACAACCATAGAGAAGAGATGCCAAGAGAGGGATTTTGTTAAATCTAGCTATCATGAAAAAATAAAATAAAGCTTGAAATGAAAACAAGCAGGGGATTTCTTGTAGATTTAAATTATTCTCCCTTCTCTTGAACCAAGATTTTGGGAATGATAAATGAGGGAGCATTCTTAGATGGGCTAGAGAATGTAAAAATAAAGATTTATTTGACTTCACACCAATATATAAGATGCATTCCGATTTGGTTTTAAATAGAGGCTGTCGTCTCCTTATGCTTGCATATTTCATGTTTGTTAGATTGAAAGGTAAGTATTTCATATTTGGATTTATTATTTTTTCTAGTGTCAAATAATAACATCAAAATTCCACTATCCATTATATCATGAACATACATTTCATGATAATAAATTCCAAAATATTCTAGCCAATCATAGTTTCTATGTTGAATTAAGATCCAAGCAATAGATTGTGTGAAAATATTATATCAATCTAATTGGGTAAGTCTTAAACTATGGTAGTGAACTAAAAAACTAATAACATAGTTCTAAATATTTGATTTATAATAGTAGTTGTTGATTTTCAAACATATATATTAAGGTAAAAGTATTTATGGGGCATGAATGATCATGTCTCTCGATCGACCTCTCTTAACTGAATTAGGATATGAGTAGTCTTTGTTTGACATAGTATTGACATTGTTGAAGTTTGTTGTCATTGATGTCAAATATATGTCAAAGTGGAATGTTTTTGATTATATAAGCAACATTTACAGGGTGTTGTACCCTTTACACATAGAGCCTAGAGGACCAAAAAGGAATTGGTTCAAAACATTATCAAAAAGTCTATAACCAAAAACAACAAACATAGGAAACAAACACAACACATTAACAACAAAATACCAATACCAACCAGACTCGAACACTAACTGTCTATATTTTCCTATTTCTGGACCAGGAGATTCAACACATCATCCCCAATCCAGTTGGGTCCTTCTCCCTCAGAATTTTTATTTGCTTCCTCCTTGATGACATCAGACAGAGGGACAATAGATTTGTGGATCATCTTAATCGTGAACCGGGCAAGGCCAAAGAATTTCTGCTCCAATTTAGCAACCTGTTCATGTAGCACACCAGGGTCCACATTCTTGCCCTTCCCACTCAGGATCTCCTCTTCCCCACTAGCTCTGGGATTAGAGGAGTGAGTCGAATCCTCCTTAAGCTCCCTGTTCATGTCCGAAAAAATGCTAGTGCCTTCCACAAACCCTTCATTCACCTCTTCAACAGTGTCTTTATTGCCTTCAGTCCTTCCATTGGTCTGCTCGGAGTCACTGGAAATCTCATCAACTGGGGTTCCTTTTTTGTTCTTTACTAAATGGTGGGACCTCCTCACACTAGTTTGTTCCATCCCCACTTCAATACTCGCAACCACCATGGTATTTCCCTTGGAGTCTTTTTCCTCAGTGCTCCTACCTTTGCTATTAGAGGGCAGTAATATTGTCGGGCTTTGAGAAAATTTTTCCCCTTCTTCTTGGAAGTGGGTTTGATGTCCTTCTTGACGAGTTTATTTTTTAGCTCACATAACCCGACTGCCGCATTTGACTGGGCTATACTGGTCGTGCTTTTCTTCTTTTTAGAAGGGGGTTTGGGCTTAAGTTCAGAAATGGGCTCAATTTTAGGAGTGAAGATTTTCCTCTTAGAACCCTCAGAGGTGGTGGGGGAAGGATTAATAGGGGCCACATTAGGGGGTTCTAGTTCCTCAACACACAACAGAGATGGGTTTGGGGGAGCACATTATTTAATTGGTGCTTCATGAAATATTGCTTCTTTGAAACTTTGGAAATGTAAATGTAGAAGTATTTTGAGGTTTGCTTCTTCATAACTATTTATTTTGGTTTGGAAGATAAGTTAAGCTACTCAAGATGTACTTCAATTTCAAGTTTCATAAGAATTGGGTCTCAAATGAAGCATCTAGAAATGATAGAGTGAAGAATGTCTTTCCTGAATAATTGTGACAGATGGTTAAAAGCTTGTGCCAAAGAAGGGAAGTGTGCAATAGCTGGAGGAAGTATGTGAAGGTAAAATAGGACAAGTTAAGATCATGGTAGGAAGTGCATTACATCATCTTACACCTGTGGTAACACATTTGATTTGGGGTTGAGTCAACTACACATTTCATATAACTTTAGATTGAGAATTTTTCCTTGGTCAACCTAGTTGATTGCATATGGTCTCAAAGGGTTCTAGGCCAACATAAAGATGTTATTAACATGATGGAATGGATATATATTGTTGATCATTTTAGGAAAAAATATGGGTGAAGATGGGAGTGTGAAGAGTAAAAGGGGATGTTGTGCAACATGAGAAGAGAGGTTAACTGTGTTGAGCGAAATTGAGATATCATATGGACGTAAACATAGGATGTGTTCTCTTTTTTATGCAAAATAGGTTGATTGAAATCAGATTTACATTCTTTCTAGAAAGTGAGGTTGGATCCTCTTAATCTGAGTTGGTTTTTAGTAATTGTGTTGAAGTTTAGTTTGAGGGGATTGGTGTCTCCTTTAGGTTGGTGCTTGCAAATAAGAATTCAAGGGGATTGGTGTCTGCATTTTAGGGTTGCAATTCTTGTGGGTTAGTGCCTATAAAATTATTGTAAGTTCTATATTATTTTGTGAGGTTGGAATTGAGTAGTAGTTCCAAGCAACTTTTCTGATCGTGGTTTTTCCCTTCTAGGTTTCCATGTAAATTTGGTGTTCTCTTGTGTGGATGTGTTCATCACTTGCAATGACATTGATTATATTTTCATAATATCGTGAATGTGATGGTTTAAAGTAAAAGTAATAAATATTGAGAGGGAAGAGTAATAAATACTGATTCATCATGCCCTCTCAATATTTATGTGTCTAATAGTATTATATGTTGAACGATGATGGTAAGATAATTATGTAAGCCTAAATAATACATAGTAAACTCATAACTAATTTAGTAAGTGAATACAAATAATTTTTGGCTATCATTAAGGATTTCATAAAGTGGCTATTAGGGAATGAGAAACTTCATAAATTCCTAGCTCTTGTAATCACACATAATTGTGCATGTGGCATATATTTAATTTTAATATTTCACATAATGCCAAAATGTGATGTGATAAAAATAATAGCATGACTAAGGGAGATGAGCTGATTGTGGGTAGGGATTGTGTTATGGGTATAGAAGATGACAACTTGGGCCCCACTTGTGGGTAATAAAGGAGCCATTTTTTTTTCAAATATTTGTATTAATATGATAGGATAGGTTCATGTCAAATTCATATTATGTCCTATCATAGGTATAGTATTTATTTTCCACCTTCCCAAGATTAGGTGAATGCAAATAGATATATTTATTTCCATAATATAAATATTATTTTCCACCTTCCCAAAAATAGGTTAATGTAAATGGATATATTTTTATCCACAATATATGTTTTATTACATTAAAAGTGAGTTGACATGCATTCAAAGTGGTTGACATGTATAGAACCCATTGTCAATTGATCAAATTAGAAATATATTTTAACACATTACAATAAAACATGTTCCATTATTCAACCCTTTTTGACAAACTACTGGTTCCACCATGTCCATATGCACCAATCTTTTTTGAATTTACCTACAAAAATGAAAAAAAAACTCTCAAGCTCACTATGCAATACAAATTTACAAAAAACACACAATTATATCAACCATAATTTACAATCACACATGAAATTAAATTTTACCCCTCAGAATAAAATATTCAAACTGATTATAATTAAATTTTTTCTAAATAGCCTTTCAAATTGCCAACCAAATATTCTATGTACCCCTTTCATATCACTTCTACCATTAATTCCTACAATGCAAGATCAAATTTCCTCCTAGAACTCAAATTAATCCACTTGCACCTACTAATTCAAATTCTTACAACCTATTTATTTATACAAGAGACTAGAATTGTGTGATCTAAGCTACCTATTGACCATTTCAAATTTCTGAGTTTCTATTGGAGACACCTAATTGAGAATGAGCTCCTCCAAATCAATGCAAGCACCTCCTTTAGCTTCCACGGTATGTCTAAAACTTTCCTTTATCAATTTTATTTATGCACAGATATATACATTGATGTTTCATATGCCTTTACCATTTACATTTAAATGAATTACTTTGTATGAGTTTGGATATAGAAATTGGTGTTTCATATGCCTTGTTCATTTACATTTGAATGAAATGCATTTACAGGTTTTGGATGATAAGTATACTTTCATATGTATAACAACAATCTTGAGAAACTATTGCATACATATGTATCATTCCACCTATAGTTGTTGTTGAACCTTCTATACCCACGTGACACAACCCCAACCCAATATAGACCACTCTCCCTTACAACTAACTGGGACAATGGCTACTGCCTATTTCTAAAACAACATACTAATATTTATATATAACTTCAAATAGCAATATGGTACAAATATTTCCAACCCTTTCTAATACAATATTTTGATACACACACAATATATATATATATATATATTATTGCAAAGATAGATATGTAAGTTTCCTATAGCCTTCTTCATTACTTTCAACTTAATTAGATGTATGCTTTGTTTGTTCTTCAATTACAGTGACTATAAATATCAACCCCTCTCCCTTATAGCTAACTATGATAATGGACGACTCCTACTTTTTTTTATAACCATTTTTGAAACACCATTATGAAATTTTTATATAACTTGAAACAATAGTATGGTACAAATATTTCTAACCCTCTTGGATACATCATTTTGATACATACATACATACATACATACATACATACATACATACATACATATATATACAAATAATATTGTAGAGATATATAGATACATAAGTTTCCTATAGCCTTCTTCATTTACATGAACAACTTAATTAGATGTGTGGTTTATTTGTTCTTCAATCATAGTGACTCTAATATGTACAAATAGGTTGTTTATATGTATATCATACTTTTCTTTCAAGTTAGAAACCTTCAAAACAATCACAACAAAAGTGTTCACAATCTACCAATTACTACCCAGATAGATAGATATATTTGTTTCATATAGCCTTATTCATTTACCATTCAACTTAATTAGATGTATCTTTCATTTGTTGTTCAATTACAGTGCTCGTGTAACATGTATGGTAACCATTTCTGAAACAACATTATGAAATTTTTATATAACTTGAAACAACAATATGATAGAAATATTTCAAACCTTTTTCAATACAACATTATATGTTTATATCACACTACTATTTTAATTTATACCAAGTTATATTTGTTTCATACTGTTGTTTCAAGTTATATATATTGTTAATTTATACTTATAGTAATATGTTAACATGATTACCTAAGGGTTTATAAGAGTTATAATTGGGGATATGGTAGTATAACATGAATTTATTGTTTCATTGCACATATACCCTTGTTCATTTGTAATCAATTGACTTAGATGCATGCTTAGTTTTTTCTTCAATTACACTCACTCAGATTACATGTATGCATATGATCAACTCTATACGATTAAATGTTTTTTTGTATATATGATCAGATAGATTGGTGTAATCTATTTACTAATCTTACGCATGGTTCAATGCAAAGGAAGAATAAAGTGACAATAAGAATCACACAAGTTGTAACCAAGAGACGATAGATGTAACTTTTCCTACACAGAGGAGAGGGGTGAGGCTACAACACAATGATGATGATGATGTACTTCCTATTCAATAGTCAATCAAACTTGTCAAGCAACCACCCAGTGATGAGGATGAAGTAATTCTTATTGAGCGGTCAAGTGAACTTGTAGTCCAAGAAAATACAAATGTTACAACTAAAAGGTTGTGTAGCGAGAATTGACCAAGTTGACATAGAACATGCCATGATAGGTGTTGAAGACAACATGTGAATAAGAGGGGCAACAAAAAAGTGGGGTCTTCCAACTACCACATTGTCTAATTGGTTGAGTGGTGTTACCACTACGAAAAGGAAAGGCCCTCTACAGTCCTAAATGATGACAAAGAGACAAAGGTAATGGAATAGTGCAAGGATATGGCTATTGTTGGCCATGGTTTGGAGATTGTGAATCTAAAATATGAAGTGTCCCAAATATTCCAAATGAGGCCTAATCCCTTCAAAGATGGACTTCGCGATAAGTCTTGGTGGACAGAGTTCAAAAAAAGGAATCCTGATATGTGCTTGAGGATATCCCAAGGGCAAGATAGAGATAGTGTTGCCAATCTCAAGCCTACATGGGTGTTCATCCTCATGCATGGATGATAAAAAATCTATTTTTGAGATGGCTGAAACATTTTGCTCTGCAAGTACTTAAGGGTGTCTCACCTAGTCATAGACACCTCCTCATATTTGATGGCCATGGAAGACACATAACTTTTTTCTACCATTAACAAAGTGAGGGCATTGGGCATTGACTTGCTTACCCTACCATCCCACACATCAAACAAGTTGTAGCCACTTGATGTGAGTGTATTTTCCTCTTTCAAATCACATTTTAAAAGGGAAAGAGTGGAATAGATTACAAGATATCCAAAATTTGGAGATTAGAAGGATAGAACTAGCAACACATGGAAACATTGCTTTTTAAAAGGTATTAATAGTTGAGAACATAAAAGATAGGTTTAAAAGGACAAGTATTTGGCCTCTAAATCTAGATGCATTGGTGGACAACATGAGGCCTAGCGAGACATTTCAGTTTGGTGCCCCCAAGGAAGAGTCTACTGTTGAAAACATTCTCAGTCTATCCACCAATGGTTTGCCACATACTGAGGAAAAATTTACAAATGGAACAAAAATTTTCAGAGAAGCAAAGTCAACTTCAAACAATTGAATATGTAGACTAAAAAAGTCCACCATAAACATCTAGTTTCTCAGACCACCAATCACTAAGTCCACTTCAAATAGTTGAGTGTGGAGAACAGAAAAGTCCACAATAAACATCTTTTGCAAACATCTCCCTTTCTCTACCAAGTGCACCAAAGGAGTAATCATGGTTGTTAGAGGGTGCTACAAATCTTGGAATTGATTTGCATGTGGACCTAGATCAAATTCTGACAATGCCTTCTCCACCGCATAGCATGGTCTCAAATACCTTAGTTCATTTTTATGCTGATTGGGGAGAAATTCAAGCTAAGGAGTTAGATGACAAATTGGAGGAAACAACTAGTCAGGTGCAGGAAACAAATGATGAGGATTCAATGGAGCCATTGGGATGCCAAACAACTTTAGAACTCTCTCGATTCTTGAAGCTATGTAGTGAAAGACAAGTCCAATAAGCTAGGTGACTATGGGAATAAGATTCCAAGAGGATCCCAACTCTTCACCACTGATGACTACATGGTGTTGCTAAATGAGCAAGAGGAGAGGAAGAAGGAGATTCAACTACTGAAAGACAAGAAGAGAGAATAGATTGAACAACACAAGATTGAATGAATTGTAGCAAAGGAGCTGAAGGAATAATTGAGAATTGAAAGAGAACAACAATGAGTAGCAACAAAGGTTGAAAGAGAACTACAAAATAAGGAGAGGGAGTAGAAAAGGAAGTAGAAAATGATTTAAAGGGAAGTTGCAAAAAAATAAAAAGAATTGGAGAAGGCTAGAAAAGATCTAGCAAGGGAAAGGTATCTCAACAACCCTTTGAATCCCTTGCCTAATCGTCATAGGATATTCACAGACATTGTGTCAATTCAATGCCCCCAATATTTTCCACCATCACCTACCCCAAGTATTAGCCAACCATTTCAAAGTTGGAGTCCTACTCGTTCAGAGTCCTATCCACCCTCACCTACCCCAAGTACTAGCCAACTAGTTTAAAGTTGGAGTCCTACTCATTCACATGCCACAAACAATATAGAGGATAGGTTCCTTTCTTCAGATTTCAGTTTTCCAAGTTTTTTTACTTGATTGGAATGTTAAGTATGAACAGTTTTGTTGTGATTGTTTTGAAGGTTTCCAATTGATGTAATTTTCTAGCTAATTGTTAGATTACGAACAATTTTGTTGTGATTGCTTTGAAGGTTTATAATAGTATTGTTGGGATTGTTTTGAAGGTTTATAACTTGAAACAACAATATGATATGAATACAAACAACATATTCATACATGTTACAATCACTGATTGTTAGAATCATTGTATTTGAAGAACCAACAAAGCATACATCTAATTAAGTTGAATGTAAATGAAGAAGGCTATAGGAAACTTATTTATGTATCTATCTCTGTAGTATATAGTTGTATATATATGTACGCATATATACATATATATATATATATACACACATACATATATAATATACATATACATATACATATACATATACGTATACATATACGTATATATATATATATATATATATATATATATATATATATATATATATATATATATATTCATATACATATACATATACAAATATATACATATACATCTACATATACATACATATATATACATCTAATTAAGTTGAATGTAAATGAAGAAGGCTATAAGAAACATATGTATATATCTATTTGTGCACATATATGTATCATAATGTTGTATCAGAAAGGGTTGGAAATATTTCTAGCATACTGTTGTTTGAAGTTATATATAAATTTCATAATGTTGTTTCAGAAATGCTTATAACAGAAGTAGGAGTTAGCCATTATCACAATTAGTTGTAAGGGAGAGGGGCCAATATTAGGTACATGCATATCTATACAAATGTATGTATACACATGTATACATATATGTACATATGTATATACATATACATATACATATTGTACACCTCTATCAAACAGGGATATAAATATTTGCATTATATTACTCTTATACTACCATATATATATATGTG
The DNA here is from genome assembly GCA_007258455.2 of Sequoia sempervirens. Classification (NCBI taxonomy): domain Eukaryota; kingdom Viridiplantae; phylum Streptophyta; class Pinopsida; order Cupressales; family Cupressaceae; genus Sequoia; species Sequoia sempervirens. The sequence goes on along the minus strand of VDFB02135894.1, from coordinate 10,978 downwards.
TGCAATGAAACAAGAAATGCATGTTATACTACCATATCCCCAAGTGTAACTCTTATAACCCTTTGATGATCATGTTAACTAATTATATATATGAATGTATGGACATACAACTAACAAACAAATTGAAACAACATATTCGAGGATGTGAGTGTAATTGAAGAACAAATAAACCATACATCTAATTTAGATGAATGCAATAATTAGATGCAATTTTTTGAAGTATTCTATAGTGTTAAAATATGTTGCAATAGTCATCCAATTCACTTTGAATGGTAGACTACAACATAGTTGAACAAGGGGATAATTCAAAAACCACGTCTCATTATTGTTAATTATATCTATATTCAACAATTATTTCAGGAGAATTGATATTTTGAACGACCTTCTAATGGTAGTCTATGTTGCAGTCGTCCACAATTCCCTTTGAATTGTGAAGTGCAACATAGCTTACCTTGAAATCCCTTCGAAAAACCAAATCCTGTAAATGCATATTATACTATCACATCCCTAATTCTAACTCCTACAAATAAAAGAATGATACAAATAGAACAACAAATTCATACATGTAAGAGAGTGTAATTGAAGAAAAAACCATCCATGCATCTAATTCAGTTGATTGCAAATGAACAAGGGTATGTGTGCAATAAAAAAAACAATGCATGCTATACTATCATATCCCCAATTCTAACTCCTACAAATAAAAGCATGAACAAATTGAAACAACAAATTCATACATGTAAGAGTGAGTGCAATTGATGAACAAACTATCCATGCATCTAATTCAGTTGATTGCAAATAAGCAAGGGTGTGTGTGCAATGAAACAAGCAGTACATGACATACTATCATATCCCCAATTCTAACTCCTACAAATAAAAGAATGAACAAATTGAAACAATAAATTCATACATGTAAGAGTGAGTGCAATTGAAGAACAAACTATCCATGCATCTAATTTAGTTTATTGCAAATGAACAAGGGTATGTGTGCGATGAAACAAGCAATGCATGCTATATTATCATATCCCCAATTCTAACTCCTACAAATAAAAGAATGATACAAATTGATATAAAAAATTCAAACATGTACAAGCGAGTGAAATTGAAGAGAAAACTAACCATGCATCTAATTCAGTTGATTGCAAATGAACAAGTGTATGTGTGCAATGAAGCAATCAATTCATATTATACTATCATATCCCCAATTCTAACTCCTAAAAATAAAAGAATGAACATTTAATTCAAACAAAAAATTCTTATATGTAAGAGTGAGTGCAATTGAAGAACAAACTATCCATGCATCTAATTCAGTTGATTGCAAATGAACAAGGGTATGTGTGCAATGAAACAAGCAATGCATGTTATACTATCATATCCCCAATTCTAATTCCTACAAATAAAAGAATGATACAAAATGAAACAAAAAATTCATATATGTAAGAGAGTTTAATTAAAGAACAATCTAACTGTGCATTTAATTCAGTTGATTACAAATGAACAAGGGTGTGTGTGCAATGTAATAAGAAATACATGTTATACTATCATATCCCCAAATCCAGCTCCTACAAATAAAAGAATGAAAAAATTGAAACAATAAATTCATACATGTAAGAGTGAGTGCAATTGAAAAAGCTATCCATGCATCTAATTCAGTTAATTGCAAATGAACAAGGGTATGCATGCAATGAAACAAGCAATGCATGTTATACTATCATATCCTCAATTCTAACTCCTACAAATAAAATAATGATACAAACTGAAACAACAAATTCAAATATGTAAGAGTGAGTGTAATTGAAGAAAAAGCTAACCATGCGTCTAAATCAGTTGATTGCAAATGAACAAGGGTATGTGTGCAATGAAACAAGCATTGCATGTTATACTATCATATCCCCAATTCTAACTCTTACAAATAAAAGAATGAACAAATTGAAACAACAAATTCATACATGTAAGAGTGATTGTAATTGAAGAACAAACTAATCGTGCATCTAATTTAGATAATTGCAAGTGAACAAGGGTATGTGTAATGCCCTGCTGTGTGAACCCCAAAGGGCAACAAACAATGCACATTTTTTTTTTTTTTTCAAAAGCGAAACATTGCATATGATGAATATGTACATACATTACATGAAAGCAATTATGCAATTACAAATTCATTCACGTCCTCTGGGGTACACAGAACAGTCATTACGAATCATAAACTTTTATCAAACGAAAGTGAATAAACAACCAAGATTACAAAATGATGACTTACAACTATTAATGATCAAAAGAGTGGAAAACAATACATCATTTTATTGCAATTCAATTTACATTTCAATAGCACAATTGTGGAGCATATTTCCATAGATACAACACATCATGGGCACAATAATACATTACATAATGCTTCCCTTATATCAACGGGAAGAGTACATCAAGTACAAGAATAATTACACCAATGAAGAATAAGGTACAAGGCAGAGATCATTCTTCAACCAAGAGAAGATCTGGAGGCTCTGCATCCGCTTCCGCATCACAAATTCAACTTGGGAACCCAATGGGGTGCATAGCACGTTCCACCCGACCATGTGGACCCGAAGGCCCACCCCTCGTGCTAGGAGATGACAAGAAAGGATCCACATCCAAACAAGGTCAAGAAGAAAAGGCTAACTCAACAATGACATAAACAACATCAAACAAGTACAACAACGATTGTTTAGGAAACTCTTCCAAATAGTTATGAAACAAAACTCGCAACAATAAGGGTGTACCAATCATAAAAGTGACAAAACGAGTACACACGCGAGGCATGAACCATCTCGCTCACAGTCATAACTAAGGCAAAAAAAATCATAGAACATAATACACCCGTGAGAACTTAAAATAGGAATATGAACAATGGAAACACAAGGGTTTAAACATGGGAAAATTTAACACCAAAACATGTTTCCCATCGCCTCAGGAAACCTAACAACCTACCACCCGTGACCATCAAAAGGGAGTAACTTAAGCATTACGGGTTCCCAACCTATCCAAAACATGAGGAAAATCATGATCAACATGGAACCACAACATGCATAAGGAATCAATCCCAAAGAGCATTCAAAATAATAAATAACTATTATCATCTTCATACAAGATCGAACACAATAACCAATAGATAAGCCTATTGACAGTTCATCCAAGAAAGACATGATGGGAAATCAAATAAGCAATAGCAATTTTATCCATAATCTCAAGCTAACGGTTACAATGAGTTCAACTTTAAATAAACTATTTACTTGATCAAAATAAAAGATTATAAACCGATACTTCAAGAAAATTCTATTATCCAAAAAGCAACCATTCCAAATCCCTAGGGTTAAAGCTTCACTATACAATATTACTACAAGGGCTATACCATAGTAAAGTTCACAAGGATTATTTATGGCGTACCCTAATGCTACCTATGACAACACTCTAGTTACTTGCAATGATCGCCAATTCAACTAAATAACAAGAGTTATACCAACTAATAGACAGATATCCAGGTATCAAAAAGGGAAGAGATAATACTATTTCAAACTCTATCTTAAACACTAATTTATTTATTATTATTCTTATTATTATTTCAACATAATTCCCAATATAATTGAAATGATTAGAAAATATCCTAAATGGTCCCTATATGCTTTCAAACACATACTAGTATAAAGCCATATATGGTTGAATAAATGAATGGTATAGTTTATTACACTTCTAGTGTTGACTCTATCTATGTTATTTATTTCACATAAAATTATCTTATTAGGAAGTTAATGAGCAGATTAATGTCTTTGAAAGACCTCCATGGTATGGGTTCACATGTGGTACAACCGTATATTTATCATCACCTGGGTCTATTAATCTTAAGGATCAATTGACGGAAGTTTATTTAACTAGATAGCCCTACCCCTTTTTCCATTTTGATGATAATGTTGAACGGCGCATAGAACAATTCCACACAATATTTAAATATAAGAACAATTAATATATATATATATATAAATCTACTTATTAATCATTAAACTCCTATTTTAATTAATTTATTATTGCTCTCAATATTAAATTACTATTAATTTTATTAAAAGAAAAATCAAACAAATATCTATAACATCTATATGTTATTTCCTAAAGAATAAATTTAAAAGTTAAAAGATAAAAGTAATCATTTATACAAATATAAGCATTTTAAAATCCCTTACATTTACATATATTTATTTATTTATTGCAATCTAAGGAGAGCTCTTACCCGTTGTGTAAACTTATTGATCTTTGTTAGACTGTTACCTCCTTCCTTTCTCCTTCCAATTCTTCCCAACGTATCCTCTCCTATGTTTGCATGCCCCAAAAAAAATGCAGGAGCCTAAAAGGAATGTCTATTCTGTTTGACCGAATGCCTACTCAAAAGAGTAAACTTCGGAACTATCCTCGTTCACCTCCCTTCGTTCCAATCCACCCAGCGCAACGTGCAAAAAATTTGTTCCCCCACGCACCACGTACAGGGCATGCAAGAAAAGTGAAAGCCAAAACCAAGAACGTGGAAAGCAGAGAGAAAGCATGCAAGCAGGTGGAGATAAAAGCAAGGATAGGAGGAAGCTATTCTAAATTGTTTCTCATCAAAATTGAGTAATAGGGTCCTTAATAATAAACAAAATAAATATAATTCATTCAAATTGATTAATGATATAATTAATAAACTAAAGACAATTATCATAATCATTGAATCATTTACATCTTACAATTAATTTCAACAATAAATGTTAGCACCTTATTGTCCTAATTTTTTAAATTTTTTAAATTTAAATTTAATTTTTTTTGCTAATAATTTATTAGCTTTAATAATGTAATTATTAATAATTTGGAGGGCTCACTTGAATGTTTAATCTCACAATTTTAATTTAATAAATAATACTCAATATCACAATACAACACCTTTTCAAAACATATTATATTTAAATATTAGTTTAAATTACTATGTAGATCAATTTTAGCTTAATTAAATCGATTAAATGAGGTTAATCAAAATATCAGTGTTATCACATAATCCAACAACACACGTCACAAGGAAACCATCAATAACGACTTACTCAAATATTCGACAAGGCCACAATGAAGGGGCACTACAGTATGTGTGCAATGAAACAAGCAATGAATGTTATACTATCATATCTCCAATTCTAACTCCTACAAATAAAAGAATGCGCAAATTGAAATAACAAATTCACACATGTAAGAGTGATTGTAATTGAAGAATAAACTAACCATGCATCTTATTCAGTTGATTGTAAATGAACAAGGGTATGTGTGCAATGCAACAAGAAATGCATGTTATACTATCACATCCCCAATTCTAACTCTTATAACTCTTACAAGCAAAATGATACAAATATTTAGAGCCCTTTTGTGATACAACATTATGATACTTATATATAACTTCAATCAGTATTTTGATATAAATTGAAACAATATTATCATAAGTTTGTGAAAGTAAATGAAGATCAACTAAAGCATACATTGAATTCATTTAAATGTAAGTGAACAAGGCTATATGAAACATCAATTTCTATATCTCTTCCATATATATATGTAAGTCTGCAAGTTGCATATTTATATTGACAATATTGGAGGATTATCATACAATCCATTGTTGAGGGAGTCATGCACCTATCTTTTGGATGTGTATGTCTATGTTTTTGTGAAATGGAATAGCTAATCAAACATTCTTAAAGTAGTTGTAAAGTAAGGATGATAGGTGGAATGATATGCATTTATGCAAATTTTACTAAAGGAAATCAAGATATGTATGAAAAATAAGCATACATTTAACACTTTATACAATTGAACACTACACACTATCTATCCTACATGAAATGCACACTATTATCCTGCATGTATGTATGTATGTATGTATGCATGTATACCATATATACATGCATACATATAGAAACTCATATGTATGTTTGCATGCCATGCAAGTATTTCTATTTATTTATAATATTATAATGTTATTTATAATATCAATATGTAATTTATAATATTAATATGTTATTGATAATATTAATATGTTATTTATATTATTAATATGTTATGTAAATTTAGATAACTAAAATGATTACCGAATTAGGATGGAAATCCTATAAATGCATGTAAAATGATAAGAAAAATTCGACCATACCAACAATGGTGAATCTACTATGGATAGGGCTGAGAGGATGATGGGGGAATGGGTAATGTTGTGTGAGGGGTTCATGACAATGGAGGACACAATTGGCCAAACTATAGGTGCACGAAACCCCTAAGAGTCCACCTTATGAAACCCATAAATGGTATGTATATATGTATACACACAGTCGACCAAAGGATAGGTGCATGATACCCTTAATAGAGAGAGTTGCATGCATTGTTTACAAAAAATGCATTATGTATTTTGATTATTATTTTGATCGACTGTGTGTATATATACACACACATATATACATATATATACATATATACATATATATACATATATATATATGTATATATGTGTATATATACATGTATATATATAAGGCGGGTGCAAAAAGTTGGGGGGCCAAATTGTGGCCAACCTTTTAATTTTTTTTTGAAAAGTCATAACGTGAGTGCCTTATAACACGCTCGTGTTATGGCTTGGCGTGACTAAGCCTAAGGCTCGGTCACATCGAGCCTATAACGTGAGCGCATTATGACTCTTTATAAGGAAAATAAAAGCAAATCAAAATCATTTTAACTATCATATTTCTTCATTTGCAGACTGCAAACCCTTCCAAGGCACACTCGCATTGTGGAGACCTCAAATTCATCGATTTTATCATCGAATTCTTGCTATTTCTTTGCTAGAATGTCACCATGTCGACATGCAACTCAGAGGAGTAAGCTTTTATTGGTTTTTTTATGAATTTGTTGTTAATTAGGTATATTTAATATGTTTTTGATGTTAATTTCTTTAATTATTAGGAGTTGAAAATCCACCTGATTCTCCTCAAAATCCTTCTCCTCATGAACAAGCACACCAAAAAAATCCTGATGAAGAACCATAGCAACAAAATCCTCCAACAATTCCTCAACATCCTCCTAGAACTCAACAAAATTTAATGGGGGAAATTGAAAACAACAAAAAAAATTTGAGGAGTTAATTGCGAGGTTGAACAATCCTATAAGTTCAACCTTAGAAAGAACCACACTTGCAAATTCACTTCAAGCCATGTTAACACATGTAGATGCAATTAGCAAGCAATTAAGTGGTTGGGCGGATAAGAGGCGGAAGTGTAGAGATTTTTATGTAGATAAACTATCATACAAACAAGTAAACAATGAAAAAGTTATAAAATATGACTAGTGCTCACTATTCACTAACCCATGTACAAATAAAACTCTTGAGCTTAATAGCAAGAGGTTTCCTATCCATTGGTGCAACCACCAAGGGATTGAGGATAATTTTTGGAAGAAGTGGTGGATGGTTTTTGACCATCCATCATGCAACAATAACAAGGTCCCCCAATATTTCTTAAGGAAACTCTACTGCGAGTTCGTCCTCAACAAAATCCCCAACTATTTTGATATTTGAGACTTTCAAGGGAGAGGTGGTGGGTTGGCACAGGATAGACTAGGTTCACATCTCAATCCTTAGAGGCAAGGGAGATGAGCACTATCCCTTTTGTTGTGGAGGAGAGTGCTAAGGTGGACACTCTACAGTCTATTAGCTCTCTGACCTAGAGTATCATCCAACATGCAAGTCCTATAGTACAATTTCAGCTAGGGGAGAGTTCGAGGGGTAGGGTTCCACCCCATTCTTGTTAGGTTTGTGGGTCGACCTGCACATATGACCCCAAAGATAGTCAAGAGGTTGGTGCACAAGATAAAATTTGTAGTTGTGCAGTTGATGATGGTAGATGTCATCTTTAATGAGTCTTTTGGCTTCGTTACTCAGGTAAATGTTAGCATGTGCATTGAATTTAATTTATTAAATTCATTTTTTGAAATGCAAGATTAACTAATTTATTTTAATGATTGTAATAAAGTTTCAGGGTCATAGTGTTGATATTGTTTTCACTAGCCCTCCACCTATATTTTACTCCACTGCATCTACTACTGAGGTATGTAACTAGTAAACAATTATACATATTACATGTGAATAGCATTGCTATATGAATGGTATTATAATATCCAATTTTGGATGTTGAATAGATTAATATTGAAGGTTTCATGACAACACCTCCCAGTGCCAGTGGAGTACAAGCCTTCACTTAGGTAATATAATAAAGAGTTTAACTAATGAATTGTACTTAATAGATTTGTGTAGTTTATATTCATATTCATTGATTACATTGCATTGCACATATTTCAAAATCAAATAATTATTTCATATTTCATAACTAATAACTAGATGTTGATAGATGAGAAAATTTCAATTACAGTATAGGTTTTTAGAAAGTCAACATAAGCAGTGATGCAATTACTTCACATAGCATAACTAATAACTAGGAGTAGCTGCCAATTGCACTTGCTGGTCATGGAATTCCATGAGACCACATTTTATTGAGGCATTTTTTCCAAATAGGTCACTACCTTGTCTATGCTATGGATGCTTAGAAAAAATCTATGAAAGAATAATAGTAAGCAATAACATAGACAAGGCAATGAGTTGTTTGAAAAAATGCCTCAAAGAAATGTGCTCTCATGGTGATGTCCATCACCATGAGACCCAATTTATTTGAGGCATTTTTTCAAACAGACACTACCTTGTCTATGATACCTTATTTTCCATACATGTCTACCAAAGCATTTTATCAAACAATTCACTTCCTTGCTGCTATGGCTAAAAGCCTAAAACAGGTGCTTTCCAACAAACTATGGATGCTTGGAAAAAATCTATCAAAGCATAATAGTAGAAATAGCATAGACAAGGCAGTGAGTTGTTTGAAAAAATTTCTAGAAGAAATGTGGTCTCATGGTGATGGAATGTCATTCCATCACCATGAGACCACATTGATGCAATTTTTCAAACAACTCACTGCCTTAAGAATAGAAACCAAGTCTTTAGCCAAAATTCCCCCCAAAACCTTTTCAAGGTCCTCATCCTCATCCTAAATTTACCAATCCATGGAAGCTTCCACCTCTTATTCCACTTTCATATCCCACATCCTTAAAATCCACATCACCCCACTATTACGAAGCAAAGTCATCTCATGTCTCTCATAATAACTTCCTCCAAGGACTATTTGCAAAGGTGGTTGTTTCCCCAAGAAAAAAATAAGTGGTTCAATCTTCCCATATCATTCATCCATCTTCATCACCCCTACATCAATATAAACCCTATTACCCTAAATATTAAATGAACCTCCTATCAATCCATCTATCCAAGTTGAAGAGTCTATAAAACCTTCCTCCCTGATGAAACCATGCATATCAAATGAACTATTTCCATCTCCTAATCCAAATCATGTTAACATAGATTACCCTCCATATAAAGATCAAGGAAACCCTCCTCCTCCATGTCATATGATCCCATTTCCAATCAAGAACACCATATCCCTTCCATCTCATCTAATGATATATTTCCATCTCAAGAGTAAGATATCCCTTCACCCCCCCTCTCACAATCCCCTCTCCCCCACTTCATCTAATTACATCCTTTCGTGTCTGGATCAAAGTACCTCTTCCACTCCGGGTATGTGCAGGATCATGATGGGCCAAACAGGCCCTTAAGTGGCAATGAAAATTCAGAAAAATTAGAGTTAGGCAACTTGACGTAAAAATTTGAATAAGTTATCTATATTATTTCAAAAACATGTAAGAATAGATTATGTGGGAAATTGAATTTAGTTTCTAAACTACTAGGTTATTTTTTTTAAAACAAAATCTATTTGGTGAAAATTTGAAATTTCAATGCAGATTACTTAAATTTCAGGAAAAATAAGAAGTAGGTGTCTGTCTGACCACCCTAACCATAATAAAATGATAATATTTTTAGAGATTTTAGATGTAAGTAGAGGACTCATGTCCGGATGTGACGATATTTTTTGTAATTTTTTCCAAGTAAATAATTAATTATGAATTTATTATTACAACTTTTTAAAAATATAAAAATCGATGTCTGACCACCTTAACTTGGCTTTCAAAACTTCATGAAATTCATTTTTTTTTTTTAATCCTATAGTATGCAAAGCATAGAATGTGACGATGTTTTGGATTCAAAAAATATGACACCGCTTGAAAGTTATAGATGTTTTATAATCTATCAATCAGGACTTTAGTCATAATTCTAATAGAAAATAAATAATAATAATATATTAAATTCAAAATAAAGCATAATTTATATTGGCAAAAACCTGAGAATCTCCTCTACAAACCCTTTTCATTTTATCAATTTTGGCTAAAAATAAAGTCGTCGGCCACATGGGCGAAGTTCGGAAAAACAAGGTAAGCTATTAAACATGCTTTTTGTGTTGACTTTTTAGGATTGGCATCTCCTAACCAAATACCAAAGCAAACCCGAGCCTATTCCCTAGGCAATGAATTTTGTGTCAGACATATCAGATATCGGATTTAAATCAGATATCGGATTTAAATCGGATATCCGATTTGTTTACATAGCATTTTAAAAAATGTCAAGACTTGATAACATATGATTTAACATATGCAATATATCTCATTTGTAGTTTATAGTTTATTTTAATATATTTAGTTTAGAATATACGATTTGGTTTATATATGATTTTTAAATAGTTTATAGTTTATAGTTTATGTTAATATATCTAGTTTAGAATATACAATATTATTTATAATTTAATATAATCTCTTACAAAACTATATAAGAATATAATATTATATTATATTATTATGTATAATATGTTTAAATATTATTTCTATATTTTAGTTAATATATATATATATTAATAATATATAAGATATTTAAATATTATCCTCTCCCTCTCTCTCTCTCACCCTCTCC
>VDFB02135893.1:0-52235 GCA_007258455.2 Sequoia sempervirens | reverse complement strand
CTCCAAAAGGCCACATTTTGAGACATTATAACTTATTTTGCTGGAACTTTTGGATCATTATCTTCTCATTTTTTGCATCACAGTCTTTGACTTATCATATACTAGTAGGTTACACCCATCCTGACTTACTGTGCTGCCAAAATGCTGCAAAGCTTGACTTGACAATTTTTTTTACTCTTGCAGGTTGCACACATTGACACTGTCCATTACCCACATGATATCACAATATGTGATTTAAGTGCATTTATGTTACTTGTACACTTTAATTTGGACAAGATGATAACCACACAATTGGTCTGTCACTCTGTGTGACAAAACATTTAAATACAAATGGGAACTGTCTCTGATATTGATCCTCTCATTTCCATAAATTTTTGCCTTTAACTACCCCTACATTTCATACCATTTCCTTCAACGTTTTTCCTGATAATTTCAAAAGTTGTCCTTAAAGATTTAAGAGCTGTTTTGCACTGCATGTTTTTTTTCTTTCTAGAAACTGAATTGTAAAACTTACCATAAAGAACAATGCTGGCATTCAAGTTTAATCCCTCTTTGCCAAGCTCCTAGATCACTGGTTGTAGGTCCTCATAGAAGATATTCTACTATTGAAAGTAAAAGTTTTCCCTCAAAGTTGAATGTACGACTGCATAGTGTACAGAGTGATCTTGATTGGTACGATGAGAGAAAGGACTAGTGTGTTGAGTTTTAATCCTAAACATTGAAGTTTACTTTGAAGCTTTTCAAATGTCATATTTTGTAATTTGCATATTGTTGGCTTATGTATGCTGGTTGGCTCCTAATAACTAGGTTTTATATGAATAATTTGATTTTTTGAGTCTTGTCTCTTCACATCTTTGCAGATTTTCAACGAATTAGGCTCTCAGTTTGATGAACTTCTGTATTTGTGGCATTTCTCTAAGTATATTTGTAAAAAACTTTAAAAGTTGCTAAATTACCACTTCCTAAGTCTGAGGATCCTGCCACATCCCTATCCAAAATGCACTTGCACCCAAGCTTCTGGTAATATTGGATTTTACTACTACTAATTGGTATGATATGGGGATTATCTCTACCTGCGAATTCTCTTTCTAATATTATTGCATTTTTACGAAGGCATTGGTGAATTATTTCTTAAGTCGGGCCAGTATTTAATTAAAAGCTCTATGTATCTTATAAAAATCACTATCATGTAACAGGAAACTAGTAGAAAATCACTGGAACTATCATAAATATATAGAAAGCAGCCCTGAAACTGAGGAAACTCAAGTTTTATAATCAAAGATCATATCTCAAATGCATTATAACAAAAGAATACATGGATGGCCCTTGCTTAGCATTCATTTATAATGGCGAGCATGATGCTTTACAAATAGATTTAATATATTATTTAACAAGACACAAGGTTTCCTTAAGATTCTAGTTACCTTCTTTGTGAAATCTTCTTAAACTCTAATATTTGATGGCACTATCCTTTTACCAAAGGAGTTGTCTACATAGCATGAAATGTACTGATATGGAATATTGAGGTGGCATATCAACAACCTATTTAACATAGAAATATTAACATTCAAACAATTTAGTCTACCTCAGTTAATCTGTGGCTGTTTGTAATGTCCCCTTTTTGGGAAACCCTAAATCTTGCCCTGATTTCTTGAAGATATCCTTTTATGATGGTCTAGTATTCAGATTATGTTCTTTTTCTCCTTTTCCTGATCAATCATAGGATAAAGACATTCATAAATCTATTCATTTTTCTATCAAATAATCACGATTACCTATAAGGCTCAATAATTGCTGCAAGCATCATTATTGTATAATCGTATATATAATATATATAATACCATAACGTCAATGGAGTAAACATATCAGCAATGTTACAAGATAACGAGTAGCACACATGATTCATTATTCCCCATGTCATCAATAAAAATTAGGTAACATAGCATCATGTATGAATTATTATTAATTACACTATTATTTAAATCCATGATGTATTTATCAACATCATTATTCAAATGTACGAACATTTATCTAACTTATTATTTAAATTCATAAAATACTAATCTCCTTATTGCTAGTCAATTCTGCAGATATCCCTGTTTCTCAAGCTACAATTACCTTGTAGAACCTCTTTGTTTCCAGCCAGCCATGCCTTTTCTTTCTTATTCATTCCCTTCCTTCATATTTCTGCTATGATGATCATGGCTCCCAAGAGCACTTTGGATTTGTTGTTCTGGAATATATATTAACATTCCTTATATTTTGAAAACGTTCATTGGATTCCTTTACTAAATGATTCCTTTGTGAAATCGTCTTAAACTCTAATATTTGATGGCACTATCCTTTTACCAAAGGAGTTGTCTACATCATAGCAGCATTAATCGTTTGGGGAAAGATTGGGAAAATCGGATTTACAAAAAACACAAAAAATTGAAGAAAAATACTTTTAAAAAAAATTTAATGGCATTTCCATAGCATACAAACATTGAGAGCAAATAAAATATAGAGTTCAATCCATGAATTATACAAAATAGATTTTTGTTGGTTATATTCATATCGCTGATTACATTGCACAAATATCAGATGGTGACAATTGTCTATGCTACCACATTTTTCATACATGTCTACCAAAGCATTTTATCAAACAGTTCACTGCCTTCCTGCTATGGCTAAAAGCCTAAAAAAGGTGCTTTTTGAATTACAAGCGGACGCTTCTAAAAATCTTTCAAAGATAATAGTAAGCAACAGCATAGACAAGTGCAATGAACGTTTCTAAAAATGTCTCGTTAAACGCTGTCTCATTTAAGGATGGAATGCCACGACAATCCACATGCTAATTCTCATTATTACGGCATTTGTTATGGCATTCCATCACCATGAAACCACATTTTCAAGATTTTTTCAAATAGTTCACTACCTTTTCTATGCTACCAATATTTTTCATACATGTCTACCAAAAGTTTTTATCAAAACAGTCTAACGCCTTCACGCTTACGGCTAAAAGTTCTCAAAACAGGTGCTTTTGAATGAGTTCTTATGGATGCTTGGAAAAATCTACCAAAGCATAATAAGCAGTTAATAACATAGATGTAGTGAATTGCTTGAAAAAGAATGGAACCATTTGTGACGGGAATGCCATGACAATCCATAATTTGTTTGTCATGGCATTCCATCACCATGAGACTCAAAAAAGCCTGTCAGGTGCCTTTAAACGAAGCCATGGATGCTTGAAAAATTAATCAAAGCATAATAGTAAGCAACAAGCCATGGTCTCACGGTTTTTTTCACTTTTCAGCAGCATTTTATACACGCTTTTTACATTTTGTAGTTTGAGACGAAAAATCATTGACCAAAAGTCAACTATTTTTCTTAAAAATGGGAAAAAATCGTCCAGCTCTGCAGGATTTCAAAACGCAATTAACGGGCACTCTGCAGATTCTCAGCATGAAATGTACTGATATGGAATATTGAGGTGGCATATCAACAACCTATTTAACATAGAAATATTAACATTCAAACAATTTAGTCTACCTCAGTCAATCTGTGGCTGTTCTTCAAGATTGCTAATAGAAGTAATTAGATGTTAATAGGAAATTAGATTTTGTCCGAAGTTTCAGACACAAACAAAAGCTTAAATTTCAACAGATCATAGCATTGACAAAGAATGCCTTATTTTTAGTTGCTGAGAACAGTTTATTACTACTTTGCAACGTTTGGCACACCAGAAAATACAGTTGGTATTTTTATCGATGCTGGTGGTATGAGACATAAGAGATTGATTACTCATTTTGACATTTGTCGTCTTGCTAAGGTCTCTTTCTTTCCTCGGTAACATTATTTGCAATTCTTGTTGCTGATTATCCATTTTTTGTAATATGTTTCAGGAGGATGTATCATATCTTTGGAAACTGACATTGGGATGTATAGCTGGTGCCATTGTCATCAAGTATGGAAGCATCTTACTTCCAGACATTACAAGGCCAAACATTATCCAGGCTCTTTTTATGATTGGAATACCTGTATCGGCAAGCATCTTGTTGTTACTATTGGCGAGTAGTATGGAGAGACAAAAATAATATGCTTAGTATCTAATTACACATTTTTATAAAAAGCTTCCAACCTCAGAAACTAAGCTGGCTTGGCAGTTCTTGGTTGATTTACATTCTTATGAGTTGAAACTTAAGGTTGATTGGTCATAAAATTTTGGTACTGCGTTGGTGCAATACATAGACTAGCAGAAAGTTCACTACGCATACCTGTTGATTTTTCAGTTTGATAAACTTAGTGCTAAGGCCTTATACATGCCAGTGCAAGTGTGTAAAATTTTTGAAGACAATGGACTTGCACCACTTGGCTACAATGATATAAAATTTTGTGCACATCACATTGTCAAATTGGACTATTTGTACTAAACTCCTACTTAGTCTAAAGTCTATAGACATGAATCAGTATTCATCTATTTTAACTAACTTATGCAATATCTCAAGTTGATCATTGGCCAAGCTTAATTTATGCAATATCTCAATTCGGTCATTGGCAATCCTTCATTTATGCAATATTTCAACTTGATTACTGGCAATGCTTTTGTCATACTATCAAATTTCAATTGCCATCTTCTCTCAAAATTGCATTTGCACTCTGTTCTCTACAGCCTTGTCAGATAAAAATGATCTTCAACTCGCCTTCTCGATTGTGGTGCAGCCTATTGGTCAAGCAAGTGTGTTGTCTTATGTTAGAGAAAATTTCCAACACTGCAGGTTGGGTAGTTGTTTGCGAACAATGCATGACCTACGCTTTTGAGTAAATGGTTTGTCATGACTTGGTGTGCAACGACATATTCTTTTTTTTCGCAATTGAAACATAAACAACGTGTTGGTTCATGAAATCACACATTTGTTCAACACGAAGCAATATCTAGATGTTGGTGCAGTGTCATTATCTCATGATTGCATGTTGTGACATATTCTACTTTGCAATTGATATAGAAACACTTTGTTGGCCTATGAAATCACACCCAGTTTAACATAAAACATTATCTAGATTGTATTCTACACTTCGTCAACAACAACTGCTCAATTTTTTTTATCAAAATGCCCAATAAGTTGCTTTGCATCTTATCGGTCTTGGTACAGGTGTGGGTATGTGTACCAGTATCGGGTACAGCTATTTTTTTCTTTTGGGTATGGGTTTGGGTTTGGGTTTGGATATATATATATATATTAAAAAATAATGATATTTATAATTATCAATAAAACAAAATATTTAAATACCTCATATTCATAATTTGCAAAAAATTGAAGTACTCATAAAATTCATAATTTAATGATTTGTCAAATCAAAATGTCAATACATAATGAAAATTACAATTAAAATTAAATAGTCTTCATATTGCTCTTCATCAAAAGCATTAAAGTCAACATTTGGTTCAATTTCATTTGAACCACAATCAATTGGAGTGCCACTCCCACTAGCTATGTCACATGTAGAAGTTGCTTCATCTATAGAGATTTCAACAAGCTATGTAGCTGTAGCACCTAAGTCAACACCCTTAGGACTTTGATCCCAATTCTTCGTCACTCCCTCATTGTATTTAGGTGTCTTATGTGGCAAGAGATGAAGGTTGGAGTGCACAAAGACCAAATTCTCAACTTTTTTTTGCAACCAATTAGTTGCACTTAATTGAGTGGATGGAGTATGTATTCCAATTTCACTCAGTTGAAGAAGAATTCACAACCTATTGAATTTGCATACAATATTTAGTATTTAATTTTATAAATATAAAACATAAATTATAAAATTACATTATTATAATATATAGTAGCTAATGAAAAATAAGAAAAATAAAACAAAATGATACATGAAAAAATATTTATTGCAAGAGGTTGCAAGTAAATACAGACTTGACCATAAATGTATCACCATTTATGAGCATTTTTTTTGTACTTGTCTCAAAGAGCACAAACATCATAATTCTTATAAGATATGAAGTGGTCAAACTCACTCAAGGCAACACTTTGGATATCTACATCTAGAAATATTCATTTAAATGTAGTTTTTTAACTAGTAGCAACCTCTTCATCCCTATATGGTGCCACCTTCTTTAGCAAGGAAAGTATCTCTTTGCTATAATATCACGTGAGGACAAAACAAATGTAAGGAGATGTAAGGGCATAGTCATCTTGTTCCAATGGTCAACGATTTTCTTTTGCACACTTTTGAAAAGTGTTTTTGTTGGATTGTGCTCCTTGGCTTCTATTATGGTTTTTATTTTTTCAACCACAAAGTCCATGCCATCATAAGTTTCACTCAAACATGGAGGATTTGTAGTAGCATACCTAATCTTGTTGATGACAGATTCAGTGAAACTCAAAACATATTCTACATGAGACCACCACTCGTCATCTAGGATCAAGGCTTTGAATTTTTGGGCTCTTTTTGTATTTGATTCTCCATACCATCAAAAAACTGTTGATGACCATAACACTCAATGTATCTCACATCTTGGGGTTGGGGCCCTAGCTCGGTTGGCTAAATCTTTCCTGTTGCAGGAGGTTGATCACGAGGTCTAGTCTCCCCCACCCCCGTGGTACCAGAGGGTGTGTCGCGCCAGTGCCGCCGGTCACGTTAAAAAGTTTACTAGGTGCACTGCAGTTTATAGGGGGTCGTGCTACCCGATTCCTGCAATCTAAAAAAAAAAATGTATCTCACATCTTCACAAGTCATCTTAAGATGATTATGTGATGCAAAATGAGTCTTGGCAACCTAACATGGTGTAAGAAAATAAAAATAAAAATATTATAAGGTAAATGACATATCAACATTTAAAAATTAAAATTAAAAAATTAAAAAATATATTAAAGAAAAATTTAAATTACCTTCAACAATTCCAAGTTGGAGAAGCTCTTGAAGATGCTTTGTGACATATGACCATTAGTCATAACCATTTGAATCTCTTCGGCCTCGATGTAGATTTGTTTGGCCCACTCAATTTTTTTGCCAAATCTTTTGCAATATCAAATTGAGTGAGTTGACCACACATGGTGTCCAAAAAATGTGACCATATGTACCCTCCATTATAGAACCAATTGCCCTACAATTTTTAACATTGTCCATTATGACTTGGACAACATTTTTTAGGCCCACCATTTCAATGGATTCTATGAGAATATTAGTAATGAAAGTTGCATCTTTCACTTGTCCCTTACAATTTGTTGCCTTCAAAAACATTGCCTCTTTAGGGGACATTGCAATGACATTGATCAATGGTCTATTTTTACAATCTTTCTATCATAAATAATGGACACACTTGTTTCGAGCCATGTATCATTTATTGCTCTTAATGGTGCCTCTACTGAAGCTTTCTCCTTGGCCAATAAGGTGGTCTGCACCTTTTCATACTCAAGGCTAACATAATTAGAAGGTGCATTGGCAATGGTTGTCATCGTATCCTACCAATATGGTGATCTAACATGGTTGAAAGGAAGTCATTTCCATAAATGTAACAATCAATGCTCTCATCTACAACCTCCTTCACTTCATTCTTGAAAGTATTCTAATGGGCCTCTTTAATTTGAAACATTCTCTTCTCAAGAAGATGGTGACAATGAAATGAAAGGATGTGGGCTAGTTGGTTGTGATAAGCCACTAGGAGGCTTCTACAAGATTTTCTTGGCAAGAGGATGTGCTCTTTCCTTTGATCTATTATTGATGTGGAGTATCCCAACAAATCTTACTGCAATTCATCACATTTCTTCAATTTGGTTCATGGAAAAGTAAAAGACATCCACACCAATGCACACACAACATATTTAGATCTCAAGAAATTTGGATCAATTTCCAGGAATATATAGCTAACTAAAGATTGTAGTACAGAGAAATCAATACAAAGTTCTTCAAGTGAAGCATGTGGAGATTTCTCATACCTTGTAGAATCAAACCTAACATATCACAAGGTAGATTGGGACTAGAGCAACCTTCGAATGGGATTGCAACACATTCCACTAACTTTTGGAGCTTCACCATGGGATTTAGGTTGACTCACACATTGCACAAAACATCGGGTGTTGGTACACCTTGTGGTTGACTTGGATCATTTCTAAGGCTTGGATCAGATATTAAGCATTCCTCGCCTTCATTGAGAAGTAGTCAAGTAGAAGTAAGATAATAGACAGTTCATAGAGATGCGATGAGCATAATGTAGGATTGGAGTCTTGTTTTGAGCTAGTCACATGTGAGATTGCAATAAGCTTATAGTGGCCTATGAGCCAATTTGTAATTTGCATGTGGCAATAAAATCAACATTATGTAATAATTCTTTTGTGTTGAATTAATGAAAATTTCTTTTTTGTTATAATAATTCCACTATGTTAACTCTTAGTTGCACGGTTGGATAGTCCTAACCTTGGACCCTTCATCGGTGATTGCATCAATGGTATCAAAGCTAGTTTTGAGTCATTTGGGAGTGAAGACATTTCAAACAATCCAAGGGTGAAAAAATTGTTGACTTGAGGCAGCCTACAAGTGTTTGCCAACAAAGCATTGATTGTGAGGCAATTGCAACCTTGTAGTCAGACCAACGACCTAAGAGAGTTGTGTCAAATTTAAAGGAAAGATGCCACTAAGGAGAATTATTGGTGTAATGCCCCACTGAAGCACAAGGAAAAACTTGATTGAATAACTATTTTTTTGAAACACAAGAACCACAACATCAACATGTCACACTTGCACAACAACATGCACACACGTGTCACGTGAACATAATGAAACAAGGAAAACAACAAGACGACCTCACCATTGCATAAGAAAGGTGGAAACAACAAAATACTAACTACATGTGGCATAAATCAACCACAAAGAACACACGAGAGAGAGAGAGAGAGAGAGAGAGAGAGAGAGAGAGAGAGAGAGAGAGAGAGAGAGAGAGAGAGAGAGAGAGAGAGAGAGAGAGAACCATTCCCACTTGACAATCAGTTACAACCCACAATTGTGTTCTTTTATAACACAACACAAGGACATGATGTGAATCATCAACCCCCAATCCACTTCCTGACTCATTTAATCCAATTCTAAACAAGGGAAAACCTTCTCTAAAGGATGCCCAACCAAGTGACACAACTCTCCTTTAACTGTATTGATGACATGTCACTTCTAGATAACACACACTTCCCAAGATGTCCCATCACATTATGACATCACACAAGTAGAAGGATACTACAACACAACACATCAAGACCTATGAGGAATGATGAGAACACTGACAATACCAACCAAGAAGGCTTCTAACCTTCCCACAATTTCACAAGACAAGGTGCATAATCTCCCTAACCCTAGGTTCAACAATCGGGCATCTTCAAAAGAGTACACACAAAATGATGCAAGAGAAACCACAGGTTCTCAATGAAGACACTTAAGGACAAGCTTTGAACACCACTAGACCCCTGGAGCCATGATGAAAAACTTTTGTTTACATGGTTTACCCTATGAGGTCCCTAAACCTAGAGAAATAATCAAGTCCTAAGAGATATTTTGACTAGGTTTTTGAAGGTCTAGTCGATGAAAATGATCAACACATTCAAGATTCAAGGCATAAAAATTATTTGACAGGGGCTATAGGCTAGGAAAATCAATGGCTAACCATGGTTGAGAGCATTTACATTTTGGTTTTTGTATGGGGAATGAGGCCACCCAAACACAAAACCCGGTTGAGAAAACAAAGATAGGATATTTTCAACCTATCATCCCTCTAAACCAAGTTGCTCCACTATTACCCAGGTTGCCCTATTATGATACTATTGTGTGGTCTCACAACACACCCCATTTTTACCCTTGGCAAAATGTGGACCCCTTTTTTTTTTCCTTTCCTTTGTTCCTTTTTTCTTTCGTTTACTTTGGCGTCATTCTGCAGCTCGGTTGGTTGTTGATCTTTCTTTCAATTTCGCTTGGCCTTTTGCTTTATTTTTTATTTCCTGGATTCGGTGTTTTGGTCTTCTCATAAAAGTTTAACATATTACCAAAAATTGGAATCCTGGAGTCTTGCATTTGCATTAAGGAAAGTCGTATTTTCATTTGGTCCTAGCTCCACCTGGTATATTATTGGCTGGAGTCGTCAATCTAGGTAGTTTCCTTTTTACCAGAGTCCAGAATTTTATTATTTCCTTTTCTTTTTCTTATTCAAAAATCAGAAACCAGAGTCATTTGAAATTTGTTAATCTCTCTTGATCCCAGTTCTCGGTCTTTTCTTTTGTTCCGGTTTTCTCTTTCTCAAGCCGAGAGGTAAATTCCTGGATCCCAATGTTCCTTCTTGAAGTTAATACCAGAAAGTCTCAAACTTGGTGATCACCAATTGATCATGTATCTTTAATTACCTATATCTTACAGAGAATCAATGTGACATCTAAGTGCTACTTATAATCATTGTGTCGTCATTCTCCTCTAGTAGCTAGCCTGCATAGAAATCTAGGTGTTTGTGATTTGGACCCTAATCCATAATGATTGCATCTTTATTTGAAGAATTAATGCAAAATAATAGGTAATTAATGAAGGTGGAAAACCACCTATGTACTTGGCACCACCTCAAGCATGCAGTTACTTTTGTAACACTCCACTTTGTGTCATGCTACGAATTTGTGAAGGACATTGAAAGAACAAAATGACACTGGCGCGCAAGGAGAGTTAAATTTTGAGAAACCAAAACATAGCTACCAAGGGTTTTGAAGTTGCATTCTGAAAGATCATCATTATCGAGTAGAACCAAGTATGTTTTAGACAACTAACACTCTGTTAGTGATTTTCAAGATGAAAGATCTCGGTAATGGTATTTCCCTCTAGAAATTGAAATGTTGGTTATTATCCAATTTTTTGAATTTAATAAAAAAATGAATTAAATTTTTTTATAAACTGTAAGTTTTAGTTAAATTTAACCCTAATTCGCACACAAGACACACATTTTGGAAAATGCAGAACACACTGTAAAATGAGTACTACCTAAGGCCAAGTATGAATTCAAATATTGCACCAAGCTGCACTAATCAATGTAGTGGCTACAAAACACCTCATATGGGATAATTCCTAGTATTGAAATCCATTCATGGGTATTATGTTGAAATGCTTCTCAAACAAGAATGCTACTACTACAAATGGGCTACTTTTGAGCAGAGGGTTTCCGCCAAAGAATGGAGGCCTCACGGTTATGCAATGTATGAATTACTACAACCCAACCAAAAGGGTCCTTGAGAAATAAGGGAGAATTTATGCAAACCTCTCACAGAAAGGAATTATATACACTTTTGGTCTCCCCATTTACACACAAATGTAAAATGTTGATACGAAAGTCAACGGCAAGACATATTAGAATGCTGAAGAACGCAATAGAGAAATTATGATTACCCAATGGTTCCAAGAGCCAATTACACCACAAACTGAGGTAATTCAGAGGTCTATGTTCAACTGAGAAATGCAAAATATTATAACTTTGTTGAGCAGGGTAGTTGGTTTAAGAGATGCAAGCAAATTTGAACCTTGGATGTTTGTAATAATATACATTTTGATGGAAAGTCTTGTACAATTGCATTGGGGAAATCTTATAAGTTACAAATTATATGAACAGATAACAACATTTCCCAAAACCAAGTGCTTTTATATGTCATCATATGTTATTTACTATTGTGCCATGAGAGCCAGCAAACAAGGGTTGAAGCAGATTGGTACTCTGGGCACGAAGGTAGGAAACAGTTTGATATATGCACATTCACCTTAGATCACCATCCATGGATATAAAGTTAATTATAGGAAAGCCAATGATTTTTTCTCCATGAAACTAGTTAGAATAATGGAATGCAATAAAGCCAAAAGATTGTCCCTGGAAGCACAAAGTGTCATTCGACCAATGAGAGGCTGGTACATTCTATTCCCTACTTACTCCTACATTAGGGTGGAGGGATTTGATGGACATCCATTCATGTTGCCTAGGTACCGAATAGACAAAATTGTTTTATTAGAATTGGTGAGACAGTTAAAATTGTCTCAGGCTCTTTATAGCCATGCCTGCAAGAAGGCCTCTTTCAAATTTCCCACTGCAATAGGAAATTATAAGTGTAATGCAATCAAAGTGTTTGACTTGTGTGAAGAAGAATTAAGGACATACAATTTTGAAGAGTTCCCACTCTAGAGAATATATTATGACATTGAAGGAAATATTGCCAAGAATATAGCTGGTTATCGTGCTCATGTGCCACATTTAGAAGATTATTGGCTTAATTGTGAAGACAAGAACGCAGTAAGAAGAAGAAAATGTGAAAGATTGTCTCTAGAATCTGCCCAGATTCTCAAGCTTCATGACATTCCAGATCACTTGGAAGAGGATGATGGCCAAGTGTTGAACAAATTCTATAATGAAGATGGAGTATATGATGAACCCATCCCAGACCCAGGTTTTGATGACGAAGATATGACATCAATTGATGAGTTCTCTAGACCAGTCTTAGTGTATACTCAACACTGGGTTGATTTTTGTAAAGCTTTGAGAGAAAGAGGAATTGTGCTCACATTCTCAGAGGACAAAAGAAGGAAGCAAAGAGATGAAACAACATTTGAGAGTGGAGAGCCTACTAAGAAAAGAAGAAAAACTAGTAAGGCAGCTCTAGGTATAAGAATTGAAGAAAGAACCCTAGAAATTTCAAGACAAGGAATTCTCATGAAACCATATGATAAACAGAAAGATGCTGAAATAGGTAAAGATATATCAAAAGTAAGACCTAAAGGTCCATCTTCCTCTTCAAAAAAACCAAGAAATAAAACTATTATTGATGAAGAAGCAGGAGTAACAAAAAAATATTGGTGCACAAAGTAGGTATGCATCTCAAAGGGCTATAGCATTGTTTACTTCTCCCCCTTTTGTTAACATGGATAGTATGAAACAAGCATTGGGAAGAAATCCTGTGGTTTTGGAGGAAATTTCTAAAGAAGATGAAGCTAGGATTAAATAATAGATGGAAAAATGGGGTGCTATGTGGGAGAAAGTGAAAGAAAAAAAGTCTAAAGATAAACTTGTGGTACATCCAGTGGTAGAAGAGGTTCAAGATACAGGTCCTAATCCTATAATGTTGAAGAAGAAGATTTTATACAAGGAACACTTGCCTCAGAGGCAGGAAACCCTAATGTCCTTGAGATGGAAACGAAGGAGACTGCAGAGCAGGATCCTATTGATGAAAGAATTGTTGAAGATACTTTTGATTCCCAGCCTTCGCTTGGGAATGTTCCAAATGTTAATGAATAGTCATGGGTCTTTGAAGAACCAGAGGAAGGCCATATTGAAGTTGAAATTGAAATTGAGAAAGATGAAGCTACACAGTTTTCAGGTGATGGAATTGAAAATGAAGAAAACCCTGATGTAGCAAAGAATAAAGAAGGTAACATCTAGAGAGATGAAGTTGAAAATCTGGATAGACAGGAAAATATAAGTTTTTAAATAGAGGAGATAGTGCCAAACCCTATTAATCCTAAATCTATGCCAAAAATTATTGAGAAAATTCCCATTTCAGAAGATGTGAATGGTCAAAGAGAAGAAGTTCCTAAATCAAGTGGAAAATAGGAACAAATAAATATTACAGAGGTTGAGCAAGGTGATGATACACCTGATTGGTTGATTAGGGAATTGGATTCCCCAATGGCAGTAGAAGTATTGCCTCTGAATCTTAATAATTTTATACAAGAAGTAGACACTTCTAAACCTAGGCGTAGAGCAAAAGCAATACATTTCATACAAAGAAATGAAAATGGTAACAAAACCATCCATATAGCTACTCCAGTAGTTGATAAAGACAGACATGAAATAACACCTAAGGAGTACAAGATAACGAGTATTAATCTTGGACACTCATCTTGGAAGAAAGAGTTAGAGGAAATAAAAGTGAATTTGAATGCTACTGTTGCTAGAGTGCAAAAATATAAACAGAAGAAAAGAGAATTGAAGGAACGGGTTGCTACCTTGGAGCATTTTATAAAATCATTAACCCTATTGGGTCAAGCACATGCTAAATTACCCCAACATCTAGTATTGACGTCACAAGAACAGGTGGATGCATTTGCAGCACTCTTCCACAAAATGAATATATTTGAAGAATGGATTGAATACTGGGTAAAGTAGGGAGAAGAATTCATTACATATGTAATAAGGAAGCACAAGGAAGCATACCATCGGTCAGAGAAATCAAAAGGATTTGAAAATGAATGTAGATTTTGCCAAGAGCAAGTTATTGAAGAGAGGCGAACATTGAAATTCTCATACAAGTAAATGTCCAAGAATTAATACAGGGTGATGTAATATCAGAACAAGAACTTCCATTGCCAGAAAAAATGGAAGAAACAATTGAAATGGGAAGGTGACATGAAAATACTGTAGACATCGAAAATATACAAATTGATATCGCACACTCGATCCTGATCTACTAATATCACTTCATCCTGGATTATCCCTCTATCTAACCATTTAATCAAATAGCCTTATTTGATTAAATTCACCACAATTCTCCTTTTAATTAAATAAATCCCTCGATTTAATTAAATCATCATCTCTGTGTAATTAGCCAAGTCACTTCATCTTCCTATCTTTGATTTAGTTAAATAATCCATATTATTTGATTAAATCTCTAAAGTTCATTTAATTAAATTAAATAAATCAAACATTTATCTAATTTAATCTAACATCACCCCCTTTGGTTAAATAAATCAAAAATATTTATTTAACTAAGTCTTAACATTTTCATCTCTTTTTGATTTATTTCAATCCTAAAATCTAAATCAAATGGTCAAATCAGCTAAATCTCCCCTTAAATTAATCAAATCCTGATTAATTTAATCCTAATCACTCAAATCCTCTAGATTTTGCAACTTGCACATGAAAATCAATTTAATTGTTTTATAAATCACCTATTTTCATTCAAAAAAGGCATCCAAGTGGGAATATTCCTCAAATTTGAAATCTCTCCCCAAAAGGACTTGTCCATCCAACAAAGAATTTAAAGCTCTTACATTGTATCTTACATGTCTCCCACTTGGCATTTAACTCATCTTTTATCCCCCCTAAACATGTCATCTCATCAAATTCAAATTTCAAACTTGCACATGGATCAAAATGTGCTCAAGCTTCCTCCATTCACATGTTGACAAGTGGCACCTTGCCATTGGTTGAATGTTAGTCCCACATTTATCAA
This sequence comes from Sequoia sempervirens, assembly GCA_007258455.2. Taxonomy (NCBI): domain Eukaryota; kingdom Viridiplantae; phylum Streptophyta; class Pinopsida; order Cupressales; family Cupressaceae; genus Sequoia; species Sequoia sempervirens. The sequence goes on along the minus strand of VDFB02135893.1, from coordinate 37,026 downwards.
ATTTGGACATTCATCCATCTTATCATTCTATAAATGAAGAGCTCATCCTTCATTTGAATCATCCACAATTTGAGTAAAGTTATTATACTCAAATCCATAGCAACTTATCATCAATTTCATCCAAGCATAGTTAGGCTTTATGCAGATTTTCATCTTGGAGCATACATCAAGCATCAACAAAGTGGATCACTATCACCATTCATCATCAAAGCTTGCAAAGGAGTTGGGAAAGGGCCAATTTCCACATCAAATTGGCACCAACTCCCACATAAGATCAAGAGTTTGCATATTCTCAATAGGATTTAGCTTATTTTCATCTTCTTTCATTGTGTTCTTGTCTTATTTCTATTTTGAATATGGTTAAATGGATTTTATGGGGAATCTCTATTCAAACTTGCATTTGATCTTATAAATGTGTTTATTCATTGTGTTTTGCAGGTATTAGGATTTAGGTTCACATTTTGGCGCTAGAAGGAGGGGAAACCAAAGTTTAAATCACATTTTTTCATCAAAATTCTGTACTTTTATGGTTTTTTATGCGTTTACAGAAAACAGAGCCGTTGGCAGCCCAACGGTGCCATATAACACCGCTTAAAACTCCAAACAGCGCCGCTTTTGGCTCTAGTGTCGCTGTTTGAAGCTCCAGCGTCGTTGTTTGAACCTAAACAATGTCGCTTTTGGCTCTAGCATCACTGTTTCAGCTCTAGTGTTGCTGTTTGAGCTCTAGCATCGCTATTTGAGCTCTAGTGTCGTTGTTTGAACCCAAACAACACCGCCATCACAAACTACACTGCTTGGATTTCTTGCTTTTTCATGCAAATTTAAAATGGCCATATCTTGGTCATTTTTTGGTCTTTTTCGAAGCTTTTTTTTTGAAATGGGGTAGAATTTCATAATCTATCCAATGGTGTAGATTATTATTAACTTTGGTAGAGTTTAAATTTTCAAATTTTCACTTAATGTCAAATCACAATGAAACATGGTCTAAATTTTAGGGTTTTTATGCTTAATCATTTATCTAACCTTCATATCTTTTTGTTCCTTGATGTAATCTAACATTTTGATCTTGTATTGTAGGTTTTAAAGGATCATGGAGCATGGATGTCAAAGAAAAATCATTATCACATCATTGTAACATGTGTTTTTAAACACTATAGTGTTTGTTTAACACTTTTTGAGGATTCATTATTCTTCTTAAGGAAAAGTTATCATCCTTTTAATGCTTAGGATATAATAAATTGATTTGGGCTTTAAAAAGAACTTTTGAATTCTTGTTGCAAAGGGTTTAAAATGAACATTAGGACTACAACTTACTAGAGTTTGTTTTTTTGGTTAACAATTGAACAAGACAACTCTCATTTGTCCTTTGGTGCTTTAAAATGAATTCATTATTGCTTTGTGGGATCTAAAATGAACATGTGCTACATTGTTTTGTGAGAGCTTACTTGAACTAACTTCATTGAAAAATGACATATGCGCTTCTCTCGTGCTTTATAGCGATCTTGAGAATCAAAAGGCCTTTTTCATGATTTTAGGATAAGACAAAGCAATCACCTCCACACTTCATTTTTGGGTTTAAAATTGAACAAAATCTTGTGTGAGTGTGAATGAATTTATTGCATGTGTTCTCCCTTTGTTTCTAAACAAGGGTTGATCGAACTATGAATAAGTTTATTCACTTTTGTTTACCTTTAGAGGGGCCTACCTAAGAGACACATCCGAAAGGAGAACACAAAGGCGACTCCAACCGGTTTTTCATTCGGGTTGGTATATAAATAGATAAGACTAAACTATCAAGTCCTCATGGTATGTAGGCCTTAGCCGTATAGTGTCTTTTAGAACGGGGTATTAACGTAAAACATATAAGAGCCCCTAGTAGGATTGATTAAAGCCTTTAGTGGCTTACTGGACGCTCACAAGGTGCCATATCCCCGATGTTGTGTCATTAAGAACCTTGTTTGTAGTTGCCATCCAGTCCATCCAACGAGTTTATCAAATTGGTGCATTGGAACTTAGATTCCAAGAAGTTACTTGCCATGTCCGATCTTGGTTGAAATATAGAGGTTAAGACTTCATTCTTAACATACCTTTATATTTTATTCTTGGTTGCATGTAAAATCATCTCTTCTACTAGGAAGGGCATGAGGCAAGCCCACTAAGAAAAATGTACCAATTGAGCTAGGATCTTACATTGCTTGTGAGTCAGTTTGAAAACACAGTGCTTTAATCAAAAACATTTGCAAACAAACATTCAACATGATTCTCCAAAATTTCAAACCCTTTAGGAGGAAAATACCATTGACCAAATTCTAGTGTTATTGCTTGCCCTTGGGATTACATCCTTAAAGGTTTCTAAACATTTGAGTTTACATCTCAATTTTCCCCCTAAAGTTAAACAATAGGTAATCTTTGCCTTAAATTTATCAAAGTTTCGCATAATATACGTTGTGAAATGAGACAAAGTTGAGACATTGAACATTCAGTTTGAAAACTAATCAAGAGTGTGTTTGTGGTAAAAAGAATCCATTAAGCATAGATTAAATCAATTGAACCTCACATATGTGCTTGGCATTTTTTGGTCATATGGTTTTCATGCAAACATTGGTCTTTTGATTTCGAATTACTCTTAGAAAAAAGCACGTTCTTCACTATCTTGGCCTAGTAAACAAGTCCTTCCTAAGTCCATTTAGGATCACATCAAACATTTCACCCATTCTAAACATTTATCATCTTCATCCATCCAAACAACTTTAGATCTCTGGAAACATCATTCTAGACTTGGGTAAATCATCCTTAAAATCAAAATCATTTCTTTAGTTAGGTGTGTGGGAATGCATCTTTTCTCAAACATTTAATTAAATCAGCAAATCCTTTGAACAAATTCATCCTAAGATCACATCCAACATCTTAGGGTTTACAAGTTCATCATCCAAATCAAACCAATCAAAATCAAACCCTAAGTCTAGCATTGATCCAAAGTTCCTAAATGTTCATCACTCATATCATTTACACCTTTCATCCTTCATCTCGTCATTAGTCCTAAGAACCTTAGAGGTCACTTTCGTAACAAGGTCAAAACACAAGAGGAACATGGAATATAAACTTGATCCATACATCATGAGTAATCCAAGTCAAATAACCTATCAAAGCCTTACAACATCAATTGATTCTCAACACTCACATCTATACGAACCATACATGGGATCATTACCTTCGACAAATGTCAATAGTATACCAAATGTGAGTATGCCCAAATTGAGGTTTGGAACACCTTTCCTGAGGATAGATTTAAATCCAAGTCCAAACCTACAAGTCTATCAATCGAAAAATCAAGGCACGAGCCTTCAAACGACCAACATCATTCCACCAAATCCATGCATGCCAAATGTAAATGTACCAAGTACAACTTTACCAAACATGAATCCGGAAAACTTTGTGATAAATATGTTTGCAAATCACACAAATATTGTTCAAAATCCAAACAAGATGTTAACAACTCCAAGTCAAGGCAATGTGATTTCCAACATCAACAATCTTCAATTTCAACCTATCATGCCAAATCTGAACATCATCCCAAGTCAGAACAATGTCCAAAATCGATTTGTCCATGATCCCATTCAAACACCACAAGTGTACATTCCAAATCTGCTTGAACAAAAGCCAAATCAGGGGAGTCAAAATCAAGATCAAATTTCGCTAGAACAACTTGCTTCACATGCCAAACTAATTGAATTATTGAGAAAAGAGATATCTTCTCTCCAAAATCAATACATTCCTCCATTGGTTGAACCATGTCATCAAAGCATTGAGTTATATCCACAATTGCATCAAAAATAGCATCTCCAATGGCAAGAAGTCAGATATCAAGATCAACAACATCAACAACAAACTCAATCACCACATCTCAAAGATCAATCACCACACCTCCAAAATCAATCACCACAAGGTCAATTTAAAGTGCAAATCTCACAAGGAAACAAGCAGAAATACACACCACTTGGGAGACCAATCAAATCAGTCCTACAACAATTGGTACAAGAAAATCTCATCAAAATCCCCGTTTATGTGAACTATCAAGAACCAGCCATAAAACCGCCAGGGTATAATGAGAAGCACCTTTGTGATTATCATATAATAAGGGGACACAAAACATCAGATTCTGTTCAACTCAAGAAAATCATCCAAGACCTAATTGATCAAAAGATAATCACTATTGGGGGCAATGATAGCATTGGAAATCTCTCCACCACGACTGTTGAGAACAAGGAGAAAGATCAACCCATCATTGAGCACCTTGAAGATGCTTCCACCCCATCCGATGATCAAATCACCATACATCAAGAGCCACTCTTTAGTGATCTATTTCAAGAAGTGTTAGGATTATTTGATCCTATTGACATAATGCACAATCCATTGACCTATGATCATGATGAAAATGTCTCTACATTGCCTTATGAGCTAGAGGACATATCTCAAGAATTTATGCCAAAGCATGATCAAAATATTTCACCAAGGTCTAGCAATGGTCCTTTCCAATCTTGACGTATTGACATCCTTCGACCTCATGGTTACAGATACTGAGAGAACCCTGAACTCGACACTTGAGGATATTGAACTACTTACCATGCCTAATAACAACATCCAAGAACATTTTATAAGCAATCCATCCTTTGAAACTAACCCATGTCAAGAACTTGATCCAAAGCATGTCGAAAGCAACTCCGAAATTATTCAAGATCAATAATTTATATCTTCAAGATACTACAATAATCTAATGGACACTCTCTTATCTATGCAAGATGATCATATCCATGTAGCACATACTCCTCCATCTACCCATGGGATGCTTTATATGGATGGACACATAGATGATCTTCGTCTAGAACAAAATTTTGTTACACACAAAGAGCAGATTATCAACTCCTATAGTCAAACTGAGATATCAACATCAAGATTAGATATATCCCAAATTTAGACTGAGGACATTGGGTATGTAGATATCCAACATTTTTTGCTCAAGGAAACAAGTCAAACAGAACAGTGTAATTCAGAGTTAGCAGAACAACAAATTGAAACAACATCATCTACAGTGGTCATTTGTTAGAGCATGTTTATTGAAAAAGATATCTCAAAACAAGCAGAATCAAGGAATGAAGGTGATACTATCACCATATTGGGGGCAACTATGTCTCAAGCAAATTTCAACATAGGAAGCACAAAGAATCATCATGATGAAACTAGTGTCAATACTACAACTAGCCATGTCATGAATCTTCATCCACCTATCATCCCATCCATGAATTGGGACCAACATTGAAAGAAAGAGTTAAATCAAAGTACAAAGAACATTATCAAAGCAAAAGAAGCTGAGAAGCATGATGGACAAATCAAATACGCATGGATACCAAAACATACAAAGAAAGATCACCCCTATCAAACTCCATCAGTTAAAGAAACTGTGGGGAAAAATAAAAAAAGGGAAAAGTATCTATCAAAGAGGTCCGCAAAAGAAAAAGAAGGCTTTTTAAGCAATGTACAAAGTGTATCAAACAATTGGTCCTAATTCCATGCACACTTTTGTATCCACCCATCATTTCTCATCTTCCCAAGTTTGGAGAGTCAAAGATTCCAAACTGTCAACCAATCCATCTTTTATCCCTAAACACACTCCATCCACACCTCCACACATGATATCCAATTCTTACATTGACCATGTATTGGAAACAACCCTTCATCATAAGGATTTAGAAGGCACTCTATCTCGATGTACGCATAGAGACAGAGTTAACCTCGATATCGATGAAGCATATCAAGAATCCCAAAAGTTGCATTCAAGTGCACGTATCTTAGCAAAGCAGCTTCTTCAAGTAGGCTATCGATGGCACATTATGAAAGGGGCATCTACATCAGCAACACCTTGTGCTTCAGCATGAGTTTAAAATCTTTCAGAAAAATCAAAAAAATCAAAAAATATGAAAATCCAAAAAAAATTAGAAAAACGATTGAAAACAATAAAGAGAAAAAATTGTCCTCTAGTGAAAACTGCATGGGCGGTGCTTTGGGCAAGACCATGATGAAAACCTAACAAACATACATCATGTGTAGAATAGAGCATCTATGTGCGCCACTCCAAGAGAAAACATCTCATCCCATCCATAATAAATCGAGCATTCCATCCATCTTATCCATAATAAATCCATTCATCCATAAACCATTGATCCAATCCATTCACATATATCTACATCCATCATCTTAGTTATCTTGATCTTGATGAAATTTTGGTGTACACTTTATACTTGCTTATGGTAAAATTTTTGACATGGGTCATTTTCATTGATCCTATCCTATGCTGCATTATTTGAGCCATGAAGCGTTATCCAATTGAGCATACTCTATTCAAACACCTTATCTTATCGCAAGATAGTCCTAGGAATCCTTTCCATATCCATCCATCCATACACCTATCCGAGCATCCATCCATGACATTCCATACATTGCTAGACACTGGGGGTAGATATTGGCATCTTGCTTTAGGAATAAATCTTGATATATATATCCTCTGACTTATGTGGCGATCTGAACATTAGAAAACATGAAATCAAATTGGTCAAAGTATTTGTGATCTAGAATCCAAATCACTAGCCCATGGCATATTTTGACGAGAAGGCATTCCTTATCAGTCTTCATCTTTCATCGAACATGAATCCAAACAATCACTATCAGTCGCATCTAAGTTGCATTTCAAACATCACATCAAATCATTCAAACAACTTTTGTTCCAAATCAAGCTTCAACAATCCTGATCAATTGAATCCAATCAATCCATCATCTTGGGATATCTATCCTAATCCTTGTGTTGCTTAACACTATAATTGCATTGTTGTGCATTCTTAACAATGTTATCATCATCAATCCAAATCAATCCATCCTTGCATTTTTGTGCATCCTCAACAATGTTATCAACCCTAATCAATCTATCCTTGCATTGTTGTGCATCCTCAACAATGTTATCAACCCTGATCAATCCAATCCTTGCATTGTTGTGTATCCTCAACAATGTTATCATCATCATCAATCCATCAACCCGATCAATCAACCTTAGCTTGGTCTTCGGAAAAATTCCCAAATAGAGCACTAATATTGTCACACATGTCCATATCCAAATTGTCAAAATCATGCAAAAATCCAAAAAACATCAAAACATCAAAAATCCAAAAAACACTCAAAAAGTTAGAAAAGCATCAAAAACATTGAAATCCGAACTACGTTGTCTCTGAGCTTAAACGTAGGCAAGGCTAATCTCTGATCAGCCCCCAAGACATCAAAATCCAAAAACATTCAAAAAAACACAAAATCCAAAAACATTTGAAAAATAAAAAATCAAAACATTTGGAAAATATCAAAAAATACCAAAAACAACCTCAAAACATTCCAAAAACATCAAAAACATCCAAATATTTGAAAAATCCATCTATCTCATCTCGTTTGCACCCACAATAATCAATCATCCACAATAAAATGATCATCACCTTCATCCTTTGGCAACACAAATAGAAACAATCATAGCAGACAGCAAAAGCAAGCTTCAATCGTAAAATCAAAATCGAAACAACAAAACTTTAAAACAAAATCAAACTCTTGATCATTTTCAAACATGTCAGTCAACTTTATATCAATAGCCTATCAATCAACTTATCAAACCATCATCATCCTATACAATGCATGTCCTAGGATATATCATTCTGACAATGGACATCATTTTGGATATCACCTTGGATTCTTATCCTATCAAAACAAATCCCTTTGGTTGAAGGTATGAAGAACATTGGCTTGTTTGTGTACTTGATCTTTTCTTTTGATTTATCTTATTGCGCTCATTCCAAGGACCTCTCGATGATATCCGAGTGAAGGATTTAGAGATATAGGAATGGGGCAACGATCATTATCTTTTGTCTGCTATGCTTGTTGGATGTTCTTGTAAAATAACTTGGTGAATACTTGCTTTGTTAGGTACGTCTTAGCAAGGTTTCTGTATGTCAAGTGTAAACAAGAATACTCCTATCTGCTTGTCGAGTCAAATACCATCGCACTAGGTACAACACCATCCTATTTCTTTATACCTTGATGCATCGTGCCTACGTGTGTTATCAAACATAAGGTAATTGGCCCTTTGAAAATCCCAACTCCTCGGCAAGAAATCATCATCATCATCATCTCATATCTTGTTGGAATCTCTTATTTTCTTCTATCTCTTGCTTTTCATGCTAACATGGTACCATGATAGTTAATCCTAAATCATCGCTAATGCATCCATCCTGCATCCACAAACCATCTGCATATCATATCATATCATATAGAAAGCATTAATCATACCACATGCATTCATCCCCATAATTGCATAATATAGATTAGTTATTCTAAACATCTCATAAACCATACATTTATCATCTATTTTCATAATCATCCAAGCATCATCATATCAAATCATGTGCATCCATATCATTCATGCATCATCATATCATCCATTACATATAAACATCATAGTCATCTCATCATCAATAATGTCACTATCATGGTACAAATTAGGATCAAGTGGGTGTAATATATCAAAACAGGCATGAGGCTATCCATGGCTAATGAGTGTCTACATCATCAAATTTGTCCACATCAAATATTTGAGTTGAACTAATCTTGAACCTCTTTTTCGAGAGATCGACTCTCAAATCAAACCTCTTCGCCCGATCTCTCGAGGGGGCAGTATACCAGCGTAGTTCTTCATTCACTGGGGTAACAATGGGGCATCTGAAAAATTAGAGAAATTTTGACTTTTGATCATGGCAAGGTTATTCTTTGAACCAATGCAACAAGTGCATCGCTTCAAAGAGGGGCAAAATGTAAACATCGAAAATATATAGATTGATATCGCACACTCGATTTTGATCTACTAATATCGCTTTATTCTGAATTATCCCTCTGTCTAACCATTTAATTGAATAGCCTTATTTGATTAAAGTCATAATTCCCCTTTTAATGAAATAAATCCCTCAATTTAATTAAATCATTATCTTTGTGTAATTAGGTAGGTCATTTCATCTTCCTATCTTTATTTAATTAAATAATCCATATTATTTGATTAAATTTCTAAAGTTAATCTAATTAAATTAAATAAATCAAGCATTTATCTAATTTAATCTAACATCAACCCTTTTGGTTAAATAAATTAAAATATTTATTTAACTAAGCTTAATCATTTTCATCTCTTTTGATTTATTTCAATCCTAAAATCTAAATCATATAGTCAAATCAGCTAAATCTCCCTTTAAATTAATCAAATCCTGATTAATTTAATCCTAATAACTCAAATCCTCTAGATTTTGCAACTTGCACATGAAAATCAATTTAATTGTTTTATAAATCACCTATTTTCATTCAAAAAAGGCATCCAAGTGGGAATATTCCTCAAATTTGAAATCTCCCCCCAAAAAGACTTGTCCCTTTCAACATGGCATTTAACATCTCTTACAAGTCCTTTTCTTGAGCCATGTGACATTAACTTTACCTTTCACCTCATCCTTCAAGCCATATTTTGAATTTGAATCTCCGCCCTCTTTGCACATTCTTCAAAACTTGCACATCCTCCATCCATTCACAAGTTGACAAGTGGCACCTTGCCATTGGTTGAATTTTAGTCCCACATTGCTCAATTTTGGACATTAATCCTTTAATCTCATCTATAAGTAAAGAGCTCATATCTTCATCTCATCATCCACAATTTGAGTAAAGTTATTATACTCAAATCCATAGCAACTTATCATCATTTTCATCCAAGCATAGTTAGGCTTTATGCGGATTTTCATCTTGGAGCATACATCAAGCATCAACAAAGTGGATCGTCATCACCATTCATCATCAAAGCTTGCAAAGGAGTTGGGAAAGGGCCAATTTCCACATCAAATTGGCACCAACTCCCCCATAAGATCAAGAGTTTGCATATTCTCAATAGGATTTAGCTTATTTTCATCTTCTTTCATTGTGTTCTTGTCTTATTTCTATTTTGAATATGGTTAAATGGATTTTATGGGGAATCTCTATTCTAACTTGCATTTGATCTTATAAACATGTTTATTCATTGTGTTTTGTGAGCTCATCTTAAAACATGCAATAAATGCATCAAAATGAAAAAATGAAGCTTTAGTTAGGGTCACATATCGAGGCACCAATGTCGGGTGGCCGCTGGTAGGTCCGAACTCGGTCTGAAATCTGTAGAGGAAGCTGTCATTGCGCCATATTGTCAGGAGGTCAGAGCTCGAATCTTAAGGTTTGCTAGCGGAGGTGTGTGAAAATGAATTGAAAGTGACCCCTCGGGACCCTTTTAATCCTAACAATTAGGGTTTTTTGACCCTCTAGGGCTGTCCTGCTAGGGTTTTGGCCCCTTGAACCTGTTTTCGTCTGTTCGAGGTTTGTTTTTCATTGTTTTATTGTGTTTAGACACATTTTTAGCCTCTTGTACCCCTTTTGGACCTGTCGGGCACTTTATCACCTTTTTAGCGAGATTGACCCTCAAATCAAACCTCTTCGCCTGATCTCTCGAGGGGGCAGTATATCAACGTAATTCTTCATTCGCTGGGGCAGCAGTGGGGCATCCAAAAAAATAGAGAAATTTTGACTTTTGATCATGGCAAAGTTTTTTTCTTTGAACCAACGCAACAAGTGCATCACTTCAAAGAGGGGAAAAATGTTGACATCAAAAATATACAAATTGATATCGTACACTCGATCCTGATCTAGTAACATCACTTCATCCTGGATTATCCCTCTATCTAACCATTTAATCAAATAGCCTTATTTGATTAAATTCACCATAATTCTCCTTTTAATTAAATAAATCCCTAGATTTAATTAAATCATCATCTCTGTGTAATTAGCTAGGTCTCTTCATCTTCCTATCTTTGATTTAATTAAATAATCCATATTATTTGATTAAATCTCTAAAGTTCATTAAATTAAATTAAATAAATCAAACATTTATCTAATTTAATCTAACATCACCCCCTTTGGTTAAATAAATCAAAAATATTTATTTAACTAAGTCTTAATCATTTTCATCTCTTTTTGATTTATTTCAATCCTAAAATCTAAATCAAATGGTCAAATCAGCTAAATCTCCCCTTAAATTAATCAAATCCTGATTAATTTAATCCTATTCACTCAAATCCTCTAGATTTTGCAACTTGCACATGAAAATCAATTTAATTGTTTTATAAATCACCTATTTTCATTCAAAAAAGGCATCTAAGTGGGAATATTCCTCAAATTTGAAATCTCTCCCCAAAAAGACTTGTCCCTTTCAACATGGCATTTAACATCTCTTACAAGTCCTTTTCTTGAGCCATGTGACATTAACTTTACCTTTCACCTCATCCTTCAAGCCATATTTTGAATTTGAATCTCCCCCCTCTTTGCACATTCTTCAAAACTTGCACATCCTCCATCCATTCACAAGTTGACAAGTGGCACCTTCCCATTGGTTGAATTTTAGTCCCACATTGCTCAATTTTGGACATTAATCCTTCAATCTCATATATAAGTAAAGAGCTCATATCTTCATCTCATCATCCACAATTTGAGTAAAGTTATTATACTCAAATCCATAGCAACTTATCATCAATTTCATCCAAGCATAGTTAGGTTTTATGCAGATTTTCATCTTGGAGCATACATCAAGCATCAACAAAGTGGATCGCCATCACCATTCATCATCAAAGCTTGCAAAGGAGTTGGGAAAGGGCCAATTTCCACATCAAATTGGCACCAACTCCCCCATAAGATCAAGAGTTTGCATATTCTTAATAGGATTTAGCTTATTTTCATCTTCTTTCATTGTGTTCTTGTCTTCTTTCTATTTTGAATATGGTTAAATGGATTTTATGGGGAATCTCTATTCTAACTTGCATTTGATCTTATAAATGTGTTTATTATTGTGTTTTGTGAGCTCATCTTAAAACATGCAATAAATGCATCAAAATGAAAAAATGAAGCTTCAGTTAGGGTCACATATCGGGGCACCGATGTCGGGTGGCCGCTGGTAGGTCCGAACTCAATTTGAAATCTATAGAGGAAGCTGTTGTTCTGCCATATCGTCAGGAGGTCAGAGCTTGAATCTCAAGGTTTGCTAGCAGAGTTGTGTGAAAATGAATCGAAAGTGACCCCTCGGGCCCCTTTTAAGCCTAACAATTAGGGTTTTTTGACCCTCTAGGGCTGTCCTGCTAGGGTTTTGGCCCCCAAACCTGTTTTTGTTTGTTCAAGGCTTTTTTTTCATCATTTTATTGCATTTAGACACGTTTTTAGCCTCCTCGACCCCTTTTGGACCTGTCGGGCACTTTATCACCTTTTTCGCGAGAGTGACCCTCAAATCAAACCTCTTTGCCCGATCTCTCGAGGGGGCGGTATACCAACGTAATTCTTCATTTGTTGGGGTAGTAGTGGGGCATCCAAAAAAATCAAAGAAATTTTGACTTTTGATCATGGCAAAGTTTTTTTCTTTGAACCAAAGCAACAAGTGCATCACTTCAAAGAGGGGCAAAATGTAGACATCGAAAATATACAAATTGATATCGCACACTCGATCCTGATCTACTAACATTACTTCATCCTGGATTATCCCTCTATCTAATCATTTAATCAAATAGACTTATTTGATTAAATTCGCCATACTTCTCCTTTTAATTAAATAAATCCATCGATTTAATTAAATCATCATCTCTATATAATTAGCTAGGTCACTTCATCTTCCTATCTTTAATTTAATTAAATAATCCATATTATTTGATTAAATCTCTAAAGTTCATTTAATTAAATTAAATAAATCAAACATTTATCTAATTTAATCTAACATCACCCCCTTTGGTTAAATAAATCAAAAATATTTATTTAACTAAGTCTTAATCATTTTCATCTCTTTTTGATTTATTTCAATCCTAAAATCTAAATCAAATGGTCAAATCAGCTAAATCTCCCCTTAAATTAATCAAATCCTGATTAATTTAATCCTAATCACTCAAATCCTCTAGATTTTGCAACTTGCACATGAAAATCATTTTAATTGTTTTATAAATCAGCTATTTTCATTCAAAAAAGGCATCCAAGTGGGAATATTCCTCAACTTTGAAATCTCCCCCCAAAAGGACTTATCCATCCAACAAAGAATTTAAAGCTCTTACATTGTCTCTTACATGTCTCCCACTTGGCATTTAACTCATCTTTCATCCCCCCTAAACATGTCATCTCATCAAATTAAAATTTCAAACTTGCACATGGATCAAAATGTGCTCAAGCTTCCTCCATTATACAATAGTAGATCCTTTAATTGCTATGTTTGTAAAGCGAAGAGAAAATCCTCCTACTACTTTACCAGAAGCCTATCCCAAAGCCGTGAGTGTGAATTTAGAAATGAAACATCTTGGAAATAGATCGTCTATGAATGGCAGAAATACCCTGCCCTAAATATGAATGGAGTCCCTATAGGTCAACCTATAGCTCCTAATGTTTATCCTTCAGTGGTCCAAAATGGGACATTTCCTTAAAGTGCTTTCTTTCAACTAGGAAATAGTCAAGCTTTAGTATCTCACCCTGGTCCAACTATTACAGAGCTATGTCCTAATAGAAATTCTTTTCTCTTGCAAACTCAAGAAAATAAAAATATCAAGATTTTTGAGGAAAAGAAAGACATGAAAGAAGTTACAACTCAACTCAAAATATTAACTACAGACATTATACAATTAAGAAATAAAAAATTTTATGCTCAAAATAACAACCAAAATTCACAAAACTGGATATATAATGCTCCTAGTCCACCTAGACCTTGGAATACACAACCTAATAATGGAGTATCAACAACTTTAGACAATCCTGATCCTACCGATGAAAGGTCTACATCAAAAGTGAATTTAGTTGATCTTGCAATGAATAATTGGTGTAGAATTCATAATATAAATGCTCATGTTGAAGTAGACTGTTCACAATACAAAATTGCTTCAAAAAATTTTCTATCTACTACACATTACAATGAACATTGTGATTCTCATCCTCCTAAGGGAAATGAGTTAGTTCTGGTGGGATATGACTCTGCTTTAGTCCTTGAAAGTTATGAACGTTTCAAACCACTTGTTAGCACAAGTCACGCTCATGAATATGAAAGTGATAATTCAACTATGACCTTGGAAACATATATCTTTCCCTATCAGGATGAAAATGAGCCTCAGGAAGAAATTGACGAAATTCATGCCTTTCAACAATATCAGAAGGGACATAATTACAACAGGAGGAATAACACCAATTAAGGTCTATCTCGCCTAATAAATTTAATACTCCACTTGATGATAAATCAAGCAATAACCCAGGTTACCCGAGGTAGCCTCTCACTACATTTCATAAAATGCTTCAAAAGGTGAAAAGATAGATTTCGCTGACCAAAACAATTTGACTAATTATTAAAGAAATAAAAAAGGTAAAGATTAGTCTTTCTCTATCAAAATTTCTCAAAACAACTATGATCAAGAAAGCTTTCTTAAGTACTCTAGAATATTTTCCTAAAGAAATCAAGTTCAAAGACATTCAGGTGAAAGATAGTTAGGCTAAAACAAAAGTTAAGAATATTATTCCCATAGTAGATGCGCAAGTAGCCTTTTACAAAGGAAAATTGGAGTCTCCACCATTTTTACTCACTTTGAGAATATTTGGCAAGAATCTCCATAATTGCTTAGTAGACTATGGAGCGTCTACTAATGTGATGCCTTTATCCATATATCATACATTAGGATTAAATCTGGAAAGCTCTTTAAAGAAGGTCACTCAACTTGATAAAATAAAAGTAAATATAGTTGGAGAGTTGAATAATATCACATGCAATTGGCCTATAACCCTAGAATCCAATATTACATTGACATTCAAGTCATGGAGATACCAGACACTTATGGTATGCTTTTGAGTAGAGATTGGTCTAAAACCTTGAATGGATACATGGCTATTGATTTATCACATATGTGGTTACCATGGAAAGGAGTTCCTAATCAAATTAGGATTGAAAGAGAACTGTGCATGAAATACATGATTACAGATTATAATAAGAGAAATGAAGTTTTATACATTGATGTAGAACTAGGAGTTTACAAAATGCGAAGTTCATGAGTTAAAATAGAAGAAGTCTTCACCTGTGATGCTAAGGAACCTAATCAATTGACTCCTGGAATATATGTTTTAATTGAATCATATTGTGATTCTTTTGAAGAAGAGAATAGTTCTTATGATAAATTTCATAAGAATATTATTGCAAAAGCTCAAGAAAGTGGTAAAATCAAAATTTCACTAAATTTTTTGTTGTTGTAGGATTGATGTAGATTGCACAATGTTGCATACTCGAAAAATAGTTGTATGATGTATCAGGATATAATTTGTAGAATTGAGAATCGGTATTGTCTAGAACATGATAAGGTCAAAATATTTGGATCAGGAATACACAAAGATAAAGTTCAAGACATAAAGTGAAAAGATTAATTCAATGATACTGAAGAATAGTAAAGTACAAGTTACAAATGATCAAGCTTGGATTCTTAAAATTTTTATGGATTTAAATCAAAACAAGGGATTGGAATCAGATTTGAGCTTATCAATCCACAAGGTAAGTCTTTTCTTGCTACATATCGATTGCAATTTCAATGTACTAACAACATGGCAGAATATGAAGCCCTTATACATGGCCTAATCCTCACAATTAAGAAGAAAGAATCCTTAAAGTGTTCGGTGATTCGGAATTAGTGGTAAGACAAGTCCGAAAGCAAAGAGATTATCCAATTACTGACACAAAATATGAAATTTAATATAATATTTTGACGCATTCAACATTACTCATATCCCTAGAAGATTTAATCAAAGAACCGATGCTTTGGCTACTACTGCCAATACTTTAGAACCTCTAGAGGCCTCAGATTTGAAAAGATTTACAATTGAACTTGTACAGTTACCTTCAGTTCTTGATAATGTTACTAATTTGCAGGAATTTGAAGATGACCGACACATATTGGAGTTCATCACTAATTCTGGTATTTTTGAAGTGCAAGTAATCAAAGAAATAGATTGCCTTGATGGTGAAATTCAAGATGAAGAATTAACTCAAGCTACAGATAATAACATTTTGAAAGGAATAATTGAGTTAGAACAATTGTTCGACATTGATTAGATAGTTAGACAGAAATATTTGCCTCAAAGTGACGGATGACCATTTGAATTATACAATTTGCATACTGAAGAAGATCCTAAGAATGTGCCCATAGGAAAGGTTTGTACTGAAGAAGAAAAGAGAAACATTGCTCAGGAACTTAAAGATTATTGGAAAGTTATATCTTGGACATATGAAGATTTGAAGACTTACGAAACTTCCATCATTACTCATAAGATACCATGAAATCCTGATGCAAAGTCTTTTCGGCAGAAAAAATGACCGGTAATTACACTCTTAGAGCCTTTCATTCAAAAGGAAGTTCAAAAAAAATTATTGGCCAAAATATTTTTTCCTATCAAAAATTCTACTTGGGTGGCGAACTTGGTCCCCGTAAGAAAGAAAAATGGAGATATACGACTGTGTGTAGATTTCTGGAATCTCAAAAAGGCATCTGGGAAAGACAATTATCCACTACCCTCACTTGAAGAAGTGCTACAAATAGTTAACGGTTCACAAATGATTTCCTTTTTGGATGGATTCTTTCGATATAACCAAGTAATGGTAGCAAGGGAAGATTGGATGAAAATAGCTTTCACCACAAAGTGGGGAACTTTTTCTTACAAAAGGATATCATTCGGATTGATAAATGTTGGAGCTACATTCCAAAGAGCCATGGACTATGCTTTTCATGAGTTGATGGAAAATTTATCATTATCTACATGGACAACCTCACAATATTTTTGAAAGATAAAAGAGATCATATTTGAGATCTCAGAGCGATATTATAGAAGTGTGAAACTAATAGAGTTTCATTAAATCCTAAAAAGTGTGTTTTCGGGGTAACTAAAGGCAAGTTACTGGGACACATCATTTCTGAACGAGATATTTCAATCGACCCAAATAGAGTGAGTGCATTGCTCAAATTACAACCCCCGAGGAGCAGAAAAGAATTGAAGTCATATTTCGGTAAGATTAATTTTGTTCAAAAATTTATTACTAGATTTGTCGAAATAGTGAAATCACTCAATCATATGCTAAAGAAATATGTAAAAATAGAGTGGACAAATGAAGCTAAGATCACCTTCGAGACTATAAATACTACAATCATAGAAGCACCAGTATTGGCAAGTCTAGATTATGTTAAACCTTTCTATATTTACTCTTTTGCTTCTAGTCACACTTGTGCAGCAGTATTAACACAAAATGGCAACAATAAAGAAGAAAAACCAATCGCTTTTATGAGTGCTCCATTCAAATAAGTGGAGTTGAGATATACAAATATTGAAAAACAAGCCTTTGCTTTAGTCAAAGCAGTACGTAAGCTTAAATATTACATCCTCAGGAGTATAGTCAAAGCTATTGTTCCAGATTCTATAGTCAAAATGTTGTTAACACAAAGTGAGATCGGAGAAAAAAGAACCAAATGGGTCACAATCTTACAAGAATTTGATCTAGAAATCATACCCATGAGATTGGTTTGGGGACAAGCTTTGGCTAAATCTATCACATAAATAGATCTACAAATTTCAAGTCAACAATATACTTTGGATGTAGAAGACTGGTATTAAGATATATGGCATTATTTGGTTAGCCATACTTGCCCTAATCATATGAAAAGAAATCAAAGAAGAGCCTTGAAGATAAAATCACAGAGTTACATGATTAAAAGAGGAGCTCTATTTAAAAGAAATCATGAAGGAATCGATTTAAGATGCTTAAATAGGACAAAAGAAAATAAAGTGTTGCAGGAACTACATGATAAGTTTGGAATAGCTCATGGAGAGCCCCTCACCACTGCACACCTTATTCTAAGAGTTGGTTACTACTAGCCAACGATTTTCAAAGATACATACAAACACGTTAAACATTGCTATACATGTCAAATTTCATTAGATAAAGGAAGACTCAATGCTCAACTGCTACAACTAGTGATGGAGATGCGCCCCTTTCCACAATGGGGACTAGATTTTATTGGAACCATTAATCATCCATCCTCCATTGGCCATAGATTTATATTAACTACTACAAATTACTACACTAGATGGATAAAGTTGTGTCCCAACAAACAATGCACTACATAAGTGGTCATCAAATTCTTAGAAGAGAATATTGTTAAACATGCACATGACAATTTAAAGGGGGGTGAATTAGTTGTTACACAAATTTAAACTTATCACTTATCAAATCTTCAACCACACTATTCTGTTATTAAATATGAGCATGAAACATAAATAACAGAAAGTAAATCAACACAATGAACACCAAATTTTTATGTGGAAAACCCAATAAGGGAAAAACCACAGTGAGGGTTAACTCACAATATAAATATTATAAAAAGGCTCACTACCAAGGGCTCACTACCCAAAAGAGGACTCACTGTCCAAGTACAAAGGCTCACTGCCTACAAAAGACTAACTGTCCAACAAGGAGGCTCATTGCCTACATATACAAAAGAGAATAAAAGATCCACCACTACAATTAAGGCACATTCACAAGATTACATAAACCCTTGTCTCATTGTATTGAACACAACTCCCACACACACACACACACACACACACACACACACACACACACACTTCTGCTCTTATGATTTGTGGCTTACTTTCATCACTTTGTATCACATTGTCATATAACTCTTCATAATTCAACTTGCTTTTATACCATTCTCAACCTTAGAAACATTTACCAAGGTCAGTCGCAAAACAATGTTTCATAAATTCAAATTAGGTCGGAAACTCAAAATTCCTATGGTGGAAAGGAATAAGAGTGGACCAATAAAATTATTTTCTTAAGTCTTCTACACACTTCCTCAATTTAAATTTTATTCCTTGAATGAAGTGTAAACACTAGGTTGTCCAAAATTTAAGAAAACACAGAAAACATTGATGCACATGCTTCCCAACAAGAAGATGACATGTGGACACCACAACACACTTCATTAAGCACAAGACAATATCTCAGAACCTTCCAGATACATTTACAGCAAAAACAAAAGACTTCAATCACTGAATTTCTTTCACCATTCAATCCAGATTGTGCAAACTCATACAGGAATATTGAAACATGACTTCCTGATTACCAAACTTCAAAAATCTTCACCAAAGCATAGGAAATACTTTCACATGACATATCCCATATCCACACGATCTAAAACAAAATAGAGGAGGATTGCAGAGCAGAAACATTTCTCCCAGTTCACAGAAGATCAAAACTTGCCAGATAGTCTACCTACCGGTGAACACAACTTTCATGTACCATCTCACTAGAAGTTGAAACTCAACATATGTCACCATGATATTACCATTAACTAATATTCAAATCCACACAAGCATATGATCAACATAGGAGAAACACATAGCACATACCAGAGCACATTCTAAACACACTCAATGCTCTGACTTCTCTTCTTTATTTAATTTTCTCAAAAACACTTGGAAACTCACCAATACTACACAATTACAACACCATAAAGATAGCTCCATGTGCTCACAACATCTCAGAAGCATCTCAACTATACTTTGTTGAAATCAATGACAACATCAACGACAACACGACCAAACTAGCTCATATTTGCAACAATCTCCCCCTTTGTCATTGATGGCAACACATAACCTTTTCTCCCCCTTTGAAATCAATGGCAAGGAACAACAACTCGGATTACTCCCCCTTAGAAGTACACCCATATTACAACAATGAAACCACTTCTACTCACCCTATAGAGTATACCCAACAATCAATCCAGATAAATGAAGAAACTATGAATTCACTGGACTGATGCACCTTCGTGTGCACCTAGTTAGGAGGGCCAATGACCCCCAACATCTCCCTAAGATGGTCAAAATCATCCTTTAGAAGAGCCTTGGTAAATATGTCTGCAATTAGTTCCTTTGTTGCCACATATTCCAATTTGACCTCGTTCTCCAACACTTTTTCTCTTAGAAAATGATACTTGATAGATATGTGCTTCATTCTTGAATGCATAACCAGGTTCTTCAAAATGTTTATTTCACTTGTATTGTCATAGAAGATAGAGATAGGATCATTACATCTTACACCAATATCTTTCAGAGTTTGCTTCATCCACAAAACTTGTGTGCAACAGATGCTACAACAATATACTCTGCCTTTGTTGTAGATAAAGAAACCAAGTCTCGCTTCTTACTCAACCATGAAACTAATCTCCCACCAAGAAAGAAAACACCACCACTAGTACTCTTCTGGTCATCTACACATCCAACCCAGTCAACATCTGTATAAGCACTCAAGGTAAAGTCATTGCTCTTAGGATACCATAGTCCATAATTTGGTGTCCTCTTTACAGCTACAACATATGCCTCTTTAGGATTTGCTTGAAATCTAGCAACTAAACACATTGCATTCATAATATATGGTCTAGTAGTAGTGAGATACAACAATCCACCACTCGTGGATCTATATTTTCTTTGATCAGTCTTTGCATATTCATTATCCTTGCTCAACTTACATCTAGTTACCATAGGAGTACAAACCGGTTTAGAATATTCCATCCCAAAAAATTTCAACAACTCTTTTACATACTTAGATTGTGAAGTGAATATACCCTTATTAGTTTGATTTACTTGTAGACCAAGGAAGAAATTCAATTCACCAATCATAGACATCTCAAATTCTTTCTACATTTCTTCAACAAAATCTTTACACATGTCATCATTTCCACCAAAAATGATATCATCAACATAAACAACTATAATCAACATCTTATTACCTTGCACTTTGAAGTAGAGATTATTGTCAGCAAAACCTTTGTTGAATCCTTGCTTTGTTAGATATTTGTCTAGTCTTGCATACCAAGCTTTGGGAGATTGCTTCAATCCATACAATGCTTTCTTCAATTTACAAACCATATCCAGTTTTTCAGACAATTGAAACCCTTCTAGTTGCTCCATGTACACTTCTTCCTCCAACTCACCATTCATAAAAGCTAACTAAACATCCATCTGATATACCTTGAAGTCTTTGTAGGTAGAGAATGCCAAAAACATTTTGAGAGCTTCCATTTTGGCCATAGGGGAAAAAGTCTCTTCAAAATCTATACCTTCAACTTGTGAATATCCTTTGCACACCAGTCTTGCCTTATTCCTTACTAATCCATTTTCATTTAGTTTTTTGTGGAACACCCATTTTGAGCCAATCACATTTTTGTTCACAGGTCTAGGGACTATTTCCCATGTTTGATTATTTTCTATCTATTGTAGTTCCTATTTCATAGCTCTCATCCAGCTTTCATCTTCACATGATTTTTTAACAAATTTAGGTTCTATTTTAGAAAGTAAACACAAATTTACCTCAATTGCAACTTTGCTTCTTGTCTTCACTCCTTCACTCTTATCTCCAATTATCTAATCTTGGGGATGATTCTTCTATACATATTTAGGAGTCTTTGTAGTAGGTTCTAGTTCATCCTCTTCTTCTTCTTCTTCCACTTGTTCCTCTTCTTCTTCCTTCTCCTCATTTTATTCAGGTATATGTCCACATATAGGATTTTCTGGCTCAACTTCATGTATCTCAATAGGTCTACATATGTCTTCATCAACTTTCACATTAACACTTTCAATGATTTTTCTCAGTCTTTTCTTAAAGCATCTGTAAGCCTTTCTAGTAGTAGAATATCCAAGAAATATTCCTTCGTCGCATCTAGCATCAAACTTTCCAAGATTTTCATCATCTCTTTTAATATAGCATCTACTTCCAAATACCTTAAAATATTTCACAGTAGGAGTCTTAACAATCCATAACTCAAAAGGTGTCTTTGTGTTGTTGTGTCTGATCTAAACTCTATTAAGAACATAAACACAGTATGTATCGCCTCTCTCCAATACACATTTGGTACATTAGACTCTTTCATCATAGTTCTACCAGCTTCCTAAATATTCATGTTTTTCCTTTCAACAACTCCATTCTACCGAGGGGTTCTAAGAGTAGAGAATTATCTTCTTATACCATTCTTCTCACAGAATTCATTAAATTCACCAAAAGTGAATTCACCACCTCTATCAAATCTGAAACACTTTATTTTTAGATTTACTTCATTTTCCACTCTTGATTTGAATACCTTAAACCTATCTAGGGCCTGATTCTTTTCCCTGAGAAAAGAAACCCATGTCATTCGATTATAATCATCAATAAGCAACATACAGTACCTATCTCCATTTAGGCCTCCCATCCTAGTCGGACCATAGAGATCAGTGTGAAACAATTTCAGCATTCCAAATGTAGAATATTCTTTTCCCTTAAAGCTACATCTTGTTTGCTTCCCCAATTAAAAACTTCTACACATAGCATTAGCAGGTCTTGTGATTCTAGGTAGTCCTCAAACAATCTCCTTAGCACTGATCTTGGCTAGGTTATCAAAGTTCACATTTCCCATTCTTCGATGCCATAACCAAATTTCACTGATTTGAGATACAAGGCAATGACCATCAACTCCCTTCAGTTGATAGATGTTTCCATGAGTTCTTCCAGCTACAATCATATCTCCCTTTCTAGATCCTTTTCTAATTTCACAGGTATTGTTCTAAAACACAAGTTTAAAGCCATTGTTACACATTTGACCAACACTCAAAAGATTGTCTCAAACCCTTCACATAATACACATCATCAATATTATGCACTCCATCAAAACTGATTGAACCTTTACCATAGATCTTAGCTCCTAAATCATCACCGAACATGACTAAACCACCATCATATTTCTCAAGTTTAGTGAACTTACTCTTATCTCCGGTCATATGCTTAGAAAATCCACTATCAATTACCTAGTAGTCTTCATCCTGTCTTGCATGAAAAGCGGTAACCAAAGTACCTTCCCTCATATTCTTCTTAACCTCTGTAACCATCTTACTTACACATTTTCTAGAATTAGTGGATACAGATTTATCTTCCAAAGCTAAGAATAAACTTGCACTATCATCAACCTCATTATCAGATTCGTCATCAAAAATACCCACCTCTTCCTTAACATAGTACAACTTATACCTTTATCCTTCCTATCCTTATCCTTATAATCCTTGTTCTTCTTATGTGTATCCCTATTCAGACATCTCAAATCATAATGACCAATGTTACCACAACTAAAGCATTTAAAGGGTAACATACCTTTATATTTTCTAGTGCCTTTCTTTAATTTCTTGGTAAAATTTGCTTCCAAATATTCGTCATCACTATTTGGTTCTTCAATCTTCAAAGCCTTAAATGTCATTTTTGTCTTCTCTTCTACCTTTTCATCTTTCTGGAACTTTCTTATCTCAAATTCTTGCAAGGTGCCGAACAACTCTTCTAAAGTATACTTCTTAGGATCATACATTTCTTCAATAATAGAGATCTTGTCGTTGTAACATTCTGGTTGAGTGATCAGGACCTTCTCAATTATATCTCCATCTACTAGTTTTCCTCCTTGATTCTTAACATCATTTGCTACCAGTTCAACTCTCTAAAAGAAACTTGTAAATTCTTCACCATCTTCCATCTTCAGGTTCACAAATCTATGCTTTTCCACCAACCTCTTTGTCAATTTCACCTTTTCGTTTCCTTCATACATGTCTTCCAACTTCTTCCAGACCTCATATGTAGTATCCAGAGAATTAACCTTGACTTGCTTAGTTTTAGATAAACCACTGCAAATCGGATACTTCGCTTTCTCATTTTATTAATAAGTAGAGATCTCATTCGTAGAATGAACACCATCGGACAGAAGTGTATACTTATTCTCAATAGCCTTCCAAGTCTTGAAACCAAGAGAGATAATGTATCCTCTCATCTATCCCTTCCAATCATTGTAGTTAGTTCCGTCAAACATAGGGATCAACAACTTGTGCACCATCAGATCTTCCTTAAGCGGCTAAGCTCTACACAAGGAACCACAAGATCTAATACCAATTGTTAAAAAAATGTAGGAAAACTGAGAGGGCGGGTGAATTAGTTGTCACACAAATTTAAACTTATCACTTATCAAATCTTCAACCACACTATTACGTTATCAAATATGAGCATGAAACATAAATAATAAAAAGAAAATCAACATAATGAACACCATATTTTTACGTGGAAAACCTAGTAAGGGAAAAACCACAGTGAGGGTTAATTCACAATATAAATATTATAAAAAGGCATACTAACAAGGGCTCACTACCCAAAAGAGGACTCACTGTCCAAGTACAAAGGCTCGCTGCCTACAAAAGGACTCATTGTCCAACAAGGAGGCACACTGCTTACAGATACAAAAGAGAATAAAAGATCCACCACTGTAATTAAGGCACATTAACAGGATTACAAAAACCCTTGTCTCATTGTCTTCAACACAACTTGCACACACACACACACACACACACACACTTCTTCTCTTATGATTTGTGGCTTACTTTCATCACTTTGTATCACATTGTCATACTACTCTTCACAATTCAACTTGCTTTTATACCATTCTCAACCTTAGAAAAATTTACCAAGGTCGGCAACAAAACAACATTTCATAAATTCAAATTAGGTCAGCAACTCAAAATTCCCACAGTGGCAAGGAATAAGAATGGACCAATAAAATTATTTTCGTAAGTCTTCTACACGCTTCCTCAATTTAAATTTTATTCCTCAAATGAAGTGTAAACACCAAGTCGGTCAAACCTAATGAAAACATAGAAAAAATTGATGCACACACTTCCCAACAAGAAGATGACATGCAGATGCCGCAACACGCTTCATTAAGCACAAGCCAATATCTCATAACCTTCCAGATACATGCACAACAAAAACAATAGACTTCAATCACTGAATTTATTTCAACATTCAATCTAAACTGTGCAAACTCATACAGGAATACTGAAACATGACTTCTTGATTAACAAACTTCAAACTCTTCACCAGAGCATAGGAAATAATTTCACATGACATATCCTAGATCTGCATGATCTAAAACAAAATAGTGGAGGACTGTGGAGTAGAAAAATTTCTCCCAATCCACAAAAGATCAAAACTTGCCAGACAGTCCACCTACCAGTGAACACAACTTTCATGTACCATCTCACCAGAAGCTAAAACTCAGCATATGTCACCACAAGTTTACCATTAACTAATCTTCAAATCCACACAAGCATATGATCAACATAAGAGAAACACGGAGCACATACCAGAGCATGTTTTGAACACACTCAACACTCTAACTTCTCTTCTTTATTTAATTTTCTCAAAAGCACTTGGAAACTCACCAATACTACACAATTACAACACCATAAAGATAACTCCATGTACTCACAACATCTCAAAAGCATCTTAGCTATACATGTACAATCTGCAACTTACAAAACTGTGTTGACATCAATGACAACACCACCAAACTATCTCATATTTGCAACAAATATCATCACCAGATTTGGAACACCATATGCATTGGTATGTGATAATGGTCCTGCCTTTGTTTCATTGAAATTTTCTAACTGGGCATTTGAAAATGGTGTAACACTAAAATTTTCATCTAACTATTATCCACAGTGAAATGGATTAGTTGAATCATCAAATAAAAATCTATTGGATATAATTAGAAAATTGATTGAGAAGAATCCTAGGGAATGACATTCTTTGTTAAATTTCTCCCTTTGGGTAGATCCTACTAGGATGAAAACTAAATAGGGAATTCTCTTTATCACTTAGCCTATGGGGTAGATCCTATATTACCAATAAAATTAAATATCCCTACTTGGCAGTTTGCACAAGAATATATCAGATTAGATGATCAAACAAAAGCTGATTGTTGCAACTAATGCATTTAGTCAAAAAGACGTACTCGAGCTATAGATCATTTTGCTAGGCATCAATCTATGGTAAAAAGATGGTTTGATAAAAGAGCTAGATTAAAGACTTTAGAATAGCTGATTTGGTCCTATTTGGAATAAAGCCCATGAACGTAAAGGTGAACATGGTAAATTTGACAAGTTATGGATAGGTCCATACCAAATTTTTGAAATCTTGGGTGACAACACTTATAGGTTGAAGTCTTTGACTGGTGAAGATATCCCATTGCTTGTTAATGGGTAGTTCCTAAAGCATTACTTCCAGTCATAAGTAAATAGTTTTCTTTTGTAAATAGTTTTGTTGTTGTTTTGTAAATAGTTTGTTGCTTTTGTTTTACTTTTTGGGTGTTGTGTCGTTTGAATTTACAGTAATTATCAACTTTTGAAGGTGAACAAGTTAATAGAACATCAACTCTAGAAATTTGATCTATGTCCTTATTGGAAATAGTCTTTTATTTATAAATTGTGCAAGAATTATTCAACTCTTTATCCCTTGGTTAGTATGAATTGTTTAGTTGATGTTGAGCTACAATCAAATACATTTAAATCATTCTATTAAAATTTGGGATAGTATTTGTTTGCATTAATTGTAAAATCAAAAGACTACCTTTGCTACCATTGTAATTCCCAACCTAATAGTGGGCTTCATTGCTTGCAAGTTGATCAAAAGCTATCATTGAAATATCAAAAGAGAAAAATGAGCTATAGTTGCTATATCTAAAAAAGGAGAGAGAGAGAGAGATCAACTCTTTAGGCTATCCAAATAACTCTACCAGGGCTATAGATGTTTGACT
This sequence comes from Sequoia sempervirens, assembly GCA_007258455.2. NCBI lineage: Eukaryota > Viridiplantae > Streptophyta > Pinopsida > Cupressales > Cupressaceae > Sequoia > Sequoia sempervirens. The sequence goes on along the minus strand of VDFB02135893.1, from coordinate 10,195 downwards.
AGTAGTAGAGCTATGTTTGGGGGAATTACAAAGATAACCTTGTCAGGTCTATGGATGCTTAACTGGCAGCAAGGCTCTATCCCTGGTTGGCTTAAAAGGAATTGTCATATTATGTAGATTAATGCAAACAATTGATATTTCTAAGTTTACTATGGCATAAATAATAAATTGCACACATGTGAGCTTAGTAATACTTAATCTTGCATGCTAACTAAATTGAAATTTGAATGTCGGAATAAGGATCCAATGATTTATAATTAGAAGACTAAAGAAAGTCAGTACATTGATATTAGATATGGAATTGGCTTTCTATTATTTTGTTTAGTTTTGTTGGTTGCTAGTTATTGTGCAGTCTCACAACACGCCCCATTTTTCCCCTTGGAAAAATGTGGACCCCTTTTTCTTTCCTTTCCTTTGTTCCTTTTTTCTTTCATTTGCTTTGGCAGCATTCTGCAGCTTGGTTGGTTGTTGATCTTTCTTTCAATTTCGCTTGGCCTTTTGCTTTATCTTTTTATTTCCTAGATTCAGTGTTTCGATCTTCTCATAAAACTTTAACATATTACCAAAAACTAGAATCTCAGAGTCTTGCATTTGCATTAAGGAAAATCATATTTTCATTTGGTCCTAGCTCCGCCCAGTATTTAATTAACCAGAGTCGTCAATCCTAGTAGTTTCATTTTTATTAGAGTCTAGTATTTTATTATTTCCTTTTCTTTTTCTTATTCAAAAATCAAGAATTTGAGAGTCTGTTTTGAAAATTTTTAATCTCTCTTGAACTCAGTTCCCGATCTTTTCTTTTGTTCTAGTTTTCTCTTTCTGAAGCTTAGAGGTAAATTTCTGAATCCCGATGTTTCTTCTTGAAGTTAATACTGGAAAGTCTCAATCCCGGTGATCACCAATTGATCATGTATCTTTAATGACCTATATCTTACAAATAATTAACTTGACATCTGATTGTCATGTATAATCATCGTACCATCTTTCTCCTCTAATAGCGAGCTTGCACATAAATCTAGGTGTTCATGATTTGGACCCTAATACGTAATGATTGCATCTTTATTTGAGGAATTAATGCGAAATAATAGGTAATAAATGAAGGTGGTGAACCACCTATGTACTTGAAACCAACTCAAGCATGCAGTTGCTTTTGTAACACTCCACTTCACATCATGCTACAAATTTGTGAAGGACATTGAAAGAATGAAATGACAGTGGCATGCAAGGAGAGGTAAATTTTGAGAAACCAAAACATAGTTACCAAAGGTTTTGAAGTTGCATTCTAAAAGATCATCATTATCGACCAGAACCAGGTATGTTTTAGACAAATGACATTCTATTAGTGATTTTCAAGTTGAAAGAAATGTTTTAGACAAATGACATTCTATTAGTGATTTTCAAGTTGAAAGATCTTGATAATGGTATTTCCCTTTAGAAATTAAAATTTTGGTTATTCTTTGAATTTCTAAATTTAATCAAAAAAGGAATTGAAAATTTTATAAACTGTAAGTTTTGGCTAAATTTAACCCTAACTCACACACAAGACACACATTCTGGAAAATGAAAAACACACCAGAGAAAATGTGTACTTTTGAAGCAAGGCCAAAAGATGAATTCAAATACTATACTACAATTCACAAGCCATACTAATCAATGTAGTGGTTACAAACACTCATATGGGATGGTCTTCTGATATTGAGATCAGTTCAAGGGTATTACAAGAAAATGCTTCTCAATGTACCAAGAATGTTGCGGCAAATGGGTTACTTTCAGCAAGAGGGTTTTTGCCAGCAATGGAGGCCCCTAAATTAGTTATGCAATGTATGAATTACTACAACCCAACCAAAAGGGTCCTTGAGAAATAAGGGAGAATTTATGCAAACCTCTCACAGAAAGGAATTATATACACTTTTGGTCTCCCCATTTACACACAAATGTATAATGTTGATATGAAAGCCAAGGGAAAGACGTATCAGAATGTTGAAGAACACAATAGAGAAATTATGAGTACCCAATGGTGCCAAGAGCCAATTACACCATAGACCAAGGTAATTCATAGATCTATGTTCAACCAAGAAATGCAAAATATTATAGCTTTACTGAGTAGGGTAGCTGGTTTAAGAGATGCAAGCAAATTTGAACCTTAGATGTTTGTAATAATATCCAGTTTGATGGAAAGTCTCATACAATTGCATTGGGGAAGGCTTATAAGTGACAGATTATATGAACAACTAACAACATTTCCCAAAACTAGGTGCTTTTATATGTCATCATATGTTATTTACTTATGTGCCATGAGAGCTAGCAAACAAGGGTTGAAGTAGATTGGTACTCTGGGCATGAAGGTAGGAAACGGTTCTGATATTTGCACATTTACCTCAGATCACCATCCATGGATATAAATATAATTATAGGAAAGTCAATGATTTGTTCTCTATGAAGCTGGTTATAATAATGGAAGGTGATAAAGCTAAAAGATTGTCCCTGGAAGCACAAAGTGTCATTCGACCAATGGGAGGATGGTACATTCAGTTCCCTACTTACTCCTACATTAGGGTGAAGGGATTTAATGGACATCCATTCATGCTACCCAGATCCCTGATAGACAAAATTGTTTTATTAGTGTAGACACCCAAATTTGATCACTCGCATATGATCAAATTTACCTCTTTATTCATCAATTCTGTCAATATTAATTTATTTAATTAATATTGCACTTCCCACATAAGACTCTTAAAGTATTTAATTTAATAATTAAACACTTTATCTAGTGCCTTTATCCTCTCTAAATTAAATAAATACACCAATTTATTTAATTTAGTCATTCTAATCTTTTAAATTAAAATCAATTTAAAATTCTTCTTTTCTCCCTCCTTGTCACATCCTCCATAATCCATCTCTAATTTGAATTAATTTAATTAATTCATATTTAGGGTGTGGATCCTCTTAATCAAGGATTAATGTCACATCCTCCTACATTTGCCACTTGTCTCTAATCTTCCATTAATTATCATAATCAAGTATTTGCACAACTTTAATCAAAGTCATTAACCACTTTTAGAACCACTTTTTAGTCAATCTTTCCATTTTTCCTTTTTGGGCATTGACCCTCTTTCCTATGAGAATTTTTAATTATCATTTATTCATCCTATGTCTCTCTCCTCCCCATGTGAATTTTTAATTCACATTTTGTTTTTCCAAGGCTTCTAGAATGTTTGACATGTCACCTCATGCACATGTGACCAATTCCCACCTTTTTGGAGACCCTCTCTTATCCATTAGATTCTCCTATGAATGTGAATTTTTAATACACATTTATTTCTCCAACCTCTTTCTCTTTTCCCATGGAAATTTTTGAGAAATTCCAAAATTCTTCAAGTGTCATTTTCACTCCCATTTGGGGATAAGAAGTTCCTTTTTAAAGAAATCTTCTCACTCCCCAATGTACTTGGAAGGTACTTGTCCTTCCTCCACATCATGTACCTCCCTTCCACATCACCTACACATCATTTCACCCTTAGCCATCTTACAATCCACATGTCAAGATGTGAGGGCTTGTGAGTCCTCAACTCACCTTAGCCCTTCATCTTGGCCTTGTTGGATAAATCCCAACCATTGAATTCTCTAGAGAATTCAAGTTTCTCTATAAATACCCCATTCTCTAAGGCATTTGGGGAGACTTATCCATTTTGTAACTAAATGCTGCCATTTTGTGCACTCATCTAGCCTTCAATTACATTCACTTGCATTTACATCCAAACATATAGTCAAATCCTTCATTTAGCCACATCAAGAGCCATCAAGGAGCATACAAAGTACATCAAAATCAAGGGCCAACCAAGGAGTTTCAGCTGCAAGAAGGGAGGTATATCCATTTATCTTCATTTAACACTTTCCTCTTTGCATTTACAAATTTCTTAGGCTAATCTTGATGTGTTTCCTTATGTTTTTCCATTGCATTTTAATTGCTTAGAAAATGTTAGACATTTTGGATATCACATTTCTGCCACGCTCAGTGGGACCCACAAGCAGGTTCCTATATTTCACGTTTGTTGTTGTTGAGTTGTTTGCAGGAATACGTCGCAAAAGGGTGATTACGCCCCTGATTTTCCGTAGTGGGGCGATTATGCCCCTGATTTTCCGCAGTGGGGCAATTACGCCCCTGATTTTCCACAGTGGGGCAACTATGCCCCTGATTTTCTGCAGTGGGGTGACTGCGCCCCTGATTTTCTGTAGTGGGGCGACTGTGCCCCTGATTTTCTATAGAAGGGCGACTATGCCCCCTCCTTGACTAAAATTTTTGGCTAACACTTTTTCTGCAGAAGGGCAACTACGCCCCCTAGGTTAAAATTTTTGGCTAACACTTTTTCATTAGAAGGGGGACTACGCCCCCTAGGCTAAAATTTTTGTGCTAACACTTTTCTGCAGAAGGGCGATTACGCCCTTGATTTTCCTTAGTGGGGTGAGTACGCCCCTGATTTTCCGTAGTGGGGTGACTACGCCCCTGATTTTCCGCAGTGAGGCGACTATGCCCCTGATTTTCTACAGAAGGGCGACTACGCCCCCTCCTTGACCAAACTTTTTGGTTAACACTTTTTCTGCAGAAGGGCGACTATGCCCCCTCCTTGACCAAATTTTTTTGGCTCACTTTTCTTGCAGAAAGGCGACTACACCCCCTGGGTTGAAATTTTTGTGCTAACACTTTTCTTGCAGAAAGGCGATTACGCCCCTTGGGCTGAAATTCTTGTGCTAACACTTTTCTGCAGTGGGGTGACTATGCCCCTGATTTTCTGCAGTGGGGCAACTATGCCCCTAATTTTCTCCAGTGGGGCGACTACGCCCGTGATTTTCCGCAGTGAGGCGACTGCGTCCCTTATTTTAAGCAGTGGGGTGACTACGCCCCTGATTTTCTGCAGTGGGGCGACTGCGCCCCTGATTTTCTATAGTGGGGTGACTACACCCCTAATTTTCCGCAGTGAGGCGACTGCGCCCCCTTGTCACCGTGAAGCAACACATTTTGAAAGGTAAAACTATCATTTTGGCTTCGATTTTTTGCTATTTTCAGGTATTAACCCCCTAACACTGTTCATGCAAGGATATTGGTGTTTTTTGCTAAATTTTTTGCAGCATATTTTTGTGAAGTTGATGAAGAAAGTGAGATAAAACATCTAACATTTGTTTGCAGGGCTATCCGTTTGCTCAATTTTTTTTAAAATATCCTTGCTGTTTGCCTTAATCTAAGAACATAGTTTAATTAGGGGGAGTAATATTCATTGCTTGTTGTGTCTATATTTTCTGTTACCCAAAGGGAACATTAGCTTATTTTCGCTTTTCCCTGGCACTTTGTGTGAGCCTGGGGAGTAGTTGGAAACAATTAGTGCTTTATTTCTAGTGGGACCTGCTTGGGGATTTCATCACCCCAAGGGACAATTCCAACCACACGTACCGGTAGGGTATATAAAGGGGGGAGAGCAAAAGTTGTACCCTAATCCAATCACGTTGTAATTGGCAGAGCGTCGAAGCTAGGGTGATACCTAGATAAACGTGAAGAGTTGGTCTGAGCCCTTCAGTATCTCGTTGGGGTTCCTGACTCACACTTGTGATGGGCTAGTATTCACGGTTGTGCCTCATGTACCAAGAGTATATCAAGGACTCCCTAGACACCTTGTGCATCCTAGATTAAGACCTCTTTGGCCATACCCTTAACACTAATCGTAGGATTGTGTTTGCTTGAGAGTGTTTTCTTATGAGAAACCAATGAAATTTTTGACAAATTGGCCTTATCATTGTCATTTTAAAGTCCTTTCCATAGTCATTTTCATCAAACCAAGTCCCGAATTTTCCGCAGTGGGGCGACTACGCCCCTGATTTTCTGTAGTGAGGTGACTACACCCCTGATTTTCCGTAGTGAGGTGATTACGCCCCTGATTTTCTGCAGTGAGGTGATTACGCCCTTGATTTACTGCAAAGGGGCAAATTTTCCCTCTTGAACACCCGAAATCGGCCCATTTGGATCCATTTAGCCTCTAAACCATCATTTAGTCATTCCCAACCATTATCTCATCATCCTAAGCCTCCGTTTTGTCACTCTAAGTCTCGCAAAACCTTCATTTGATCAGTTTAAACCTCCATCTTATCATTCCAAACCTTTGTTTAACCATTCTAAATCCCCATTCATTCTCCACAATCATCCTCAATCCACCCGTTCATTTTAATTCACCCATAGTCCATTCAAAATCCCATACCATCACCTAGCGAACATCATAATTTTACCATTTACATCACCAAACACCACCTATAACCAAACCGCCTTAACCTTGTATTACAAAATGGTTACCCAAATTGACCATAGCACTTGAATTTGATTATTAGTCATTAACTTCAACCCAAATCAATTTGCTTCCATCTTGAGGTGAATTCAGTGTCATAAGTTATCATCTTCAGCCAAAATCAATCCATTTCTATCTTAAGGTGGATTTGGTGTCATGATCATCCTCTTAATCAATCAAAGCTCTAGGTCACTAAGGGTAACTTTCTTTGATTAAACTCAGGGTCTCTCACATCTTTCATCATCCAATCATATCCATTCAATCATCGAAATCTATCAAAACCAATCATTCGATCAAATTATCCAATCAATCAAATCACATCCGTTCAAACAATGCAATCTTATTGATCTTAATAATCCAATCCAATTCAATTGAAATCCAATTTAGCTGATCAAAATCCATCCAATCAAAATCTGATCCAATCCAATATATCCAAACAAAATCTGATCTAAATCCAAACCCCCATCAAAATTAGATCTCATCCAATCACAATCAAATCATTCGCCAAAGACATCTTTATAATCCACCCATAGCACATTTGCATGCCCGTTCAAACTAGGTCACAAGTTAAGAGACAAATGGAACAACAACAAGGTCAAAATTCCCAAGCAAACATGTCTCAAGACCTTAATAACAATACAAATCCCACCAATGGTGCAAATATTGCTCAAGATCCTAACAACATCCCCCAAGATCCTCATAATGGTACTTCATCACACTCCAATACTGAAAATCAGAACAACTCACCACACGGTGAAGAGAGTATGGCTAATCAACCTGAACTCACGCTTGAGGAACATTTTAGTAATCTCGCCAATGTGCAAATGACTGACCGTCTGTTCGAAAAACATGGGGAAGAAATTTTGGCCCACCTAATTGAGAAGGGTGTCAAACCCCCCTTAGGTGTTGACTTGTCCAAATATAGGAGTTCCCCATCTAACGTACTCCAAGGTTCACAAAATGCACTAGAATGTTTGTACTTCCCTAATGTTCCTCTAGTTAAGGGTTGGCATCAACCTGAATTTGGAAATGTTGTTCTCTATCATGTTAACCATCCCCCACACACTTCAACCTCAATTATGGGAGGTCCTCAAGTGTGTGATCCCAATAGTCCTTTTGCCTATGGTATGCCACAAAATGTTCCACAACCTACACCATTAACGTTAACAACACCCCCTCTTTCGAATCAACCTATAGTCAACACTAGGGGCACCCCCTTTATCACATTGCCTCCACCTCCTGGGGCCACACATCTACTGTCATCTTCATATACATCTCAACAGCTTCACCAATCCAACGTTCCATCTCAATTACCTCCACAAGGCACGTCCCTGCTGAACGTTCTAGGTGGTACCCAACAACCCCCTTTACAAAATGCTTCTACGCTACCTCAGCCATCTCATCAGCAACAAACTATACATAATGCTTTGGTCTCTTCACAACAACCACCCTACCAACCACAAGGAAATCCATCTTGACCTATTGCTTAGACCATATCCCCCTTTCTCGCATCCATTTTGCATCCACAGGCTCAACTGCAACACAACATCCCATCTCAACCCATACAATAGTTGACATCACAACAACAACTCCCTCAACACTACTACTATCACAATCAGCAGCAATTTCACCAACAACAGCTTTATGCGACCTCCCAACAATCACAACGGTACCTCCAACACCAACAAACCAATATGCAACATCCCATCCAAGCTCCTCAATAGCTCACCCCACACTTTTATCAAACAAATCCATACTATACCCCACAACAACAGCCCCCGTATCAACAAAATCCCCCGTCTTACCAACAAGGCATGTCATCATCCAACTATCCAAATCCGTATTTCAACAATCTGATGATCTCTCAGCAAGATCCTTTATCATCCTATCATCAATATCCCCCCAACCCGCCACTAGCCAACTTGGATCTGTTGGAAATCAAAGCTACTCTGAAAGACCTTCAAGCGGGGGCTACCAAACAATCATTCAAATTTGAAGACATATGCCCATATCCATTTGATCCCTCCATCTCATTAATCATGTTTCCTAAACATTTTGAAATACCAAAGTTTGACAAATACAAGGGAAACAAAGACCCTAAGGCTCACTTGCAGGAATTTTACTCCCAGTGTCAAGAGGTCATGCACAATGACAACTATCTCTTGTGCCTATTCCCACGAATCCGGACAAGCCACGCCCTAGATTGGTTCATGACCCTCGAAAAAGGGTCCATAAAAACTTTTGCAGACCTATCAGAAAAATTTGTATCCTACTTCTCTTTCAATTTGGAGGACACAGACACCTTAGATCTCCTCAAAGAGAAACAACGTGAGGGGGAAACCTTTACTAGCTACCTCCAAAGGTGGCACACATTAGCAAGCCAAATGAAGACCCCTCTGAAAGAAAAAGACATGGTCACTCTTTTCATGGAAAACTCTCATCCCGACATGGCCCATAATTTTAGGTTACATTGTGTCACCACTTTCATGGAGATAGTAGAAAAGGGTCCCATCCTTGAATGCACCCTTGTTGCCAAGGGACACATCAAAATACATAGTCATGATAAAGAGAGGTCATTTGGCGATAAACCACGATTCTAGAACAAGAACAAGAATGCAGTGAATGACGGTGTGATGGACACTAAACACATCCAAGTGGCTAATACATCCCAAAAACAATGATCCTATGTACCTAACGCCATCTCTGTACCACAAGGGACACCTCATCCTCCTCAACAGTTGAACCAGAACAATCAGGGGAACACCAAACATTAGTACGCTCAATTAGGAGAACCTCTGAGTGTTGTCTTTAATAAGTTGTTACAAATAAACTATCCCATCACGTACCCTATCACCAAGCCATTTGACAAGTCCAAACCCAAGCCCGCATGGTTTAAGGAAAATGAGTATTGTGAGTTCCATAAAATCAAAGGACACTCTTTGAACAAGTGTTAGGGTCTGAAAAACTATGTCCAGGATCTCATTGATCAAGGTGATATCAAGGTTGACCCTAGTCAAGCTTCGCCATCCAATGCTCAATTACAGATATATCAGAACACCTTTCCGAACCATAATCAATGCCCAAGCACATCTAGCAATAATCCCCAAGAAAACAACACAAATAATGTGAGCTACAAGAATGTACCCTTCAATTACGAGGGTGTTATTCATTACATTGAGCAGGTGGAACCCCGTGTATCCATGATACATGTTAAAGACAAAGACCCTCAGTGTACTGTTACTACATGAAAAGCCCGCATCACTATCCCTATAGCCTCTGCACCCGCCCAATCAACTCCTATAAGCTCTCAGTACAACATCCTTGATCACTTAGGAAAGACCCCTGCTCATATATCCATTTTGGATTTGCTTAAGTCTTCCCCTGTACATCAAGAAATCCTCAACAGAGCCCTATAGGAAACCCGTGTGCCAAATGACATCAACCCCACGCAATTCCAAGCTTTGGTGGGACACTTGGCTTTATCTCATCAACTGCACTTCAGCCAAAATGATATGCCCAACATCGATGTCAATCATTATCGCCCCTTACATATCGAAGTCGTGGTTACTCGCCATAAAATAAAAAGGGTCTTGGTAGATAATGGCTTTGCCCTCAATTTGTGTACTCTGAAATTCATAAAATAGGTGGGGTATACTCAAGCGGATTTAAGCAATCAGATCATCACAATCAAAGCCTATGATAATGTAGAAAGAAATTCAGAGGGAATTATCAGTCATCCTATCCAAGTGGGACCTGTGCTTCAATACACTAGCTATCATGTCCTTGATCTAGACTTGCCATATAATCTCCTCCTTGGTCACCTGTGGCTCCATGCTATGCAAGCCGTCCCCTCCACATACCATCAGTGC
>VDFB02135892.1:0-27155 GCA_007258455.2 Sequoia sempervirens | reverse complement strand
TTAGAAAACGAATCAAAAAATTGTCCTCTAGTGAAAACCACTTCAGTGGCACTTTGGGCAAGTACCTTGGTGAAAACCTAGAAAATAGGCATCTTGCATAAATAAACACTTTCCATCCACTAGGATCTTTACAGTTTGTTCTGCATCATCCATCCATTTTGCTTCCATCATCCATCGCATTCAGGTCTCAACCCATCACTCATCCACTCGCATCTTCACCATAGCTTGGTCTTGTTTACATAACATGATCCCTCCTAGTAATACTCGGCCCATCCTTAAGGTCAATTTGTCCTTCCTTTATCAGGGTAGTCTAGTGCATCACATTGGGGGCATCTTCTCATTAGATCATATTTGTATATGATCTTAAAATCCTTAAATTAGAAAATCAGAAAATCCAAAAACATTCAAAACATATCAAAATCCAAAACATGTCAAAAAAAGTAGGTCAAAAAGTCAAAAAAATGAAGTTGTCCGCTAAACTACATGGTCTCAAGATGTATAATGTAGGTAAGCATTATGTTGATCAGCCTCAAGGCCCCTAGGATAGGTCTTTAGGTTGTCTCTTTGGTTAAAATTCAGAAAATCGCGAAAACATTGGAAAAATCGGTAAAATCAAACATTTGTAAAACCCAAAAATAACGCTAAAACAGCCTCAAAACATTTCAAACACATCAAAAACATCCAAATATTTGAAAAATCCATCCACCTCATCTGCTTGTAACCTACACAATTCATATCCATATAATAAACTAATTGTCACCCTCAACCTTTGGTGAAACAGTTAGAAACAAGTCTAGCAGGTTAAAAGTAAAACTCAACAACGTCAAGTCTCAAGTCTAAGTTAGTACATAAGCAAGTTGGTCATTTCTTCGTATCGATAACTCATCATCCAATCAATCCCATATCAATCATCCTTTCAGAATGCTTTGGGTAAATGAAATGATGTGCGGCCATCCACTAACATGTCCTAGGATGAATCCTTCCTACAATGGGCATTATCTTTTGGCAATAAGTTTCAGTTCTTATCCTTGAAAAGCACATCCTTCTTTGGTTAGCGGTATTGAAGAATATTAGCTTGTTTGTTTACTTTGTCTTTACCTTTTGACTTATTTTATTGCACTCATTCCAAGGACTTCTCAATGATATCCAAACAAGAGGATTTAGAGAAATAGGAATGGGGGCCATGATCATTATCCTTTTTATCTTCTATGCTTGTTGGACGTTCTTGTAAAATAACCTCAGAAAATACTTGCTTTGTTAGGTATGTATGGAAGAGGTCTAGGGGAACTTGTTGACTATTTCATGGATTGGTTTACCTTTCCGTGTTTTGGTCTGAGATGTTTGAAACTTCTAAAGTGCATCCTAGCAAGGTTTCTGTATGTCAGGTGTGAGCAAGAATACTCCTATCTGATTGTCAAGTCAAAGTCCATCACACTAGGTGCCACACCATCCTAGTCTCCTATACCTTGATGCATTGTACCATGTGTGCTATCAAACATAAGAAAATGTGGCCCTTTGAAAATCCCAATTCCTCGGCAAGTAATCATCATCATCATCATTTGCATTTTGCATCATCTTGTGTCTTGTTGAAATGACTTCTTCTTTCCTTGCTAAATGCACTGACAAGGTACTATGATAGTTGACCATCATCACTACTATCGCCATCGATCCTGAGTCCACAAAATCATTACCATATTGCATAAACATATCATAGAGAAAATATATGCATTGCGTAAACATGTTATCATAAGCATTCATTGCTTCCATTTTTTGCATTACATCTATCACATAAATCATCACATAACAGAAACATTTCATAATCATTTTTTGCATAAACAATAGGTATTTAAGCATTTAATTCATTTGCATACTTGCATAACATCATGACATCATCTCATCATATTACATTCATTACGCATCCTCATATCGCTTTGCATCACATACATTACATCATCATTTATTATGTTTAGGATAATAACATTTGTTATTCTAAGGATCTCATAAAACCATCTCATTTGCATCATATCACAACCATTACATCATCCATATCATCTCATAAATAGCATCATAAATCATTTATTGCATAAATCATTCCACATAGGCATAAACGTGCAAAATTCATTATAAGCAAACCATATATGCATCCATAAACAAATATAGGTCACATATCATTTCAAATGAACATCATAGATCATATTAAAATCCACATCACATATCGATCATCTCATTTGCATTGTCATAAATAGATCATCATATAGATAACATCATTGCACATCATATCATAGGTTAGCATAATATAGATCTGTTAATCATAATCATTGCATAAACATCATTAGGAATAAATGCATCCATAACATATAGAAGTAAAAATCATCCATGCATAAATAAGTACACATGTCATCACATCAAAATCATCATCAGCTCATATGTATATCATCACATAACTGTCATAGTACAATAATAAATCGGATCACTGTACATATGTGTCAATTAGTACAAAAAGCCCATCGGGGCTATCAAAAATGAGCCCATGAGGTACAAAAAGTATCATAACATCTCAATCAAGCTCGGTCCCTATGAATGTTTCCCTCGCCTCTTTCACCATGACCCTATGTTGGTCTATGGCTGGCCTACTTTGAATACTCTGGGACCCACTTTGCTTTGGGTACAGTCTCATGATAGGCTTGCCAGTAATACTCTGCCTCTTGGATGGTGTCCCTGTAGGATAAAACTGGCACTGTACCTTGGGAGGAGGAGGCTGTCATGCTCTCTATCTGTTGTCTCTGACCTAGCTCAATGGTTGTCTATAGCTCTGCAGCCTATCTCTATTGTACAGCCTAATCTCTCTTGACTCTGAGCTGATCCCTCTCAGCTGTCATGGCCTGGATTTGAGCCTGTAACTGCACAATCAGCGCATCCTGAGCATCTTCCTGTCCCACTGGCCGTACCTGTGGCTGCACCCAAGGCTGATCCTTGTCTCATGGTGGCTCTTGCTGCTAGTCTTGCATGTGTACAACTCCATGAATTGGCTGGAATGGAGGCAGAAGTGGCGGATCCTGTTGAATATCGGCTCTCCATCCTCATCCTCCCCCTCTACCTCTGACTCTCCGCACATCAGGGACTACACTTGGAATCATCAGCCGAAGAGGAGGTCGGAACCAATCCCTGTAGGCCTGCGTGGTACCTTGATCTGCTAAACCCTAATCATAAGCCCATGGTCGTGCTACCAACTGCTAGAAAATGTTGACTACCTCTGAAGCAGGAATGTACCACCCCCATGAAATTTGTGCCATAGTGCAGGAAAAGATGACTATGTAGTCATCATCAGGCTGATCTTGCGGCTCTCTGAACTAACGCTGCACACACCTGGACAAGTACCTCTCAATCATAGTATGATCCCGCCCCTGCATATACCAGTCCTGGCGGCAATAGAATAGTTGATCGACATCGTCGGCCCATCTAGGCTGACCAAGGTACAGTCACTAAGTGAAAACCAACATCTCATCTAAGACCCACCTCTAGTGGGGGATCCCGTGCTCACCGATGTGTGTAAAGGACACACCGCCTCTGTATCGTGCCATAAGGGGACCGTCTGCCCCCATCGAACTGGAATGACACATGGTCGTAGCATAGAAATGTGCTCCCATGCCCAGACATGAAGTAAGGTCACCCCTGCTCCTAGTGCTCTGCCATCCATGTAAGCATACTCATGGAGGTCCCTGTAGACTGAAGCTAGAAGAACAGGCCCCCATGTGAAATGAACCGACCTTTCTCAAACCATCTGCTCCTAGCAATACCCCCAGTCGAGATTGAAGTATCGCCCTCGTCTGTCTGGGGCAACAAGACTCTAAATAATGGCTGCAACCACCCAGCAGTAGGGAGGTGGTACGATCCTATATCGCTCTAGCTCTATCTATGCGCCTTTGCGGTGAAGATGACATGTCCCGTGTGGCGCAGGGGACTCGCACCGGGTTTCCCTCGCTCGCTCATAATCAAAAATCACCCATTGGCGAATCAACAATTCAGAATATGCCAAACGCCCTCCAGAGTGACAAGTGGGCTATGCCAAGGCAGATGAAACAAGACGCCTCGGCTATGCTACACCTTTCAAACGCTATTTACAAATATCCCTAGGTGAGTGTGCATGGGCGCTGCATATGCAATATGCCACAACCTCACAATCCTGAGTCGATCCTGGTCCTTGTCGCTCAGGTCTCGCAAGAAGCCTGCCAAATCTCGTGACCTATGCTCCCGAGAGTAGAGCTCCCTCGCCGCGTCCTGCATCAAGGAAGGTCAGTGTGTTAAAAAATTCAAAAAATTTCTAATTGAACACTCCAAAAAATATTTAGCAAGCAGTAACTTCGACATGGCGTCATAGTTTGATTTTAATCAAACTCTCATTATTCCGTGGCAAGGAAAAAATGGCACCATCATGGTGTATCTCTTCTAGCGGCCGCAGCTTGGTGAATTTAGCTACCAGCCAATGCTGCACTTTGTCAAACCAACCCACCAACCACGCAGAAGCTTAGCCAGAGTTTTAAACTTTGAACTCCACCGGCCGGGTGGCGAAAACAAAGACTTCACAGCAATGTAATTTGATTGCCAAGAGGTCTATATAGCAGCAATGTTGGGTAAAGCAACCGGACTATTTAAAGCATTAAATGAGGCATTAAAATGAAAAGCATGAGTAGTTTGGGTAAGGGTCACATCGGTGCCCCGATGCCGTGGCTACCGGGTACATCCAACTCGACAACTGGCATGGGAAGCTATCAAGCAGCTATATTAAGGCACAAGGAGTCAAAGCTCAGTCAAGTCAAGGTTGCTAGCAAGCAGGTGAATGACTTGGTGCGACCCCTGGGCCCCTCTTTGGGCCTCTAAAAATTAGGGTTTTTTCACCTGGTTTGGTCAGTCTCAGGGATTTTGGACCCCAAACCACTTTCTATCTAGTTGAGGCCTGTTTTACATTGTTTTATTGCATTTAGACACATTTTTAGCCTCTTGGAGCCTTTTTGGACCTGTCGGACACCTTGTCCTCTTTTTTTCGCGAGATCACCCAAAAATTGAAATTTTCATCCAATCTCTCGAGGGGTTAATATATTGGCATGTTTTCTCTCACCAGGCAGCAGTGGGGCAAGATTTTAAATAATGAAAAATTTTCAACTTTGATCGAGATCATTTATTCTTTGAACCAACGCATCCAGTGCATTACTTCAAAAGGGGAAAAATATAGACAATATAAAATATAATTATTGACATTGTGCATCTAATCTGACTACTAACATTGTTTCTTTTCCCTAATCATTCGACATCTAACGATGACCAAATTCTTATCTGATTAAATTCTATCAATATTCTCCTGTTTCAGCCAAACACGCATCTACCTGCATCAGTCCTTCAAAGTCACCTAAACAATCCCAAATCCTAATCATCCTACCTAATGTACAACGACAACCTCAAAGTCATTCAGCCAACAACAAATTAAAACCTTATGTGATTTAGGTCTAACACCATCTCTTTTCAGTTAAATAAATTAAAAATACCTCTATTTAATTAGCTCCTTTATCATATTATTCCTCTCTCTCTTATTTGATTTAAAATTAATCCATAAATTTAATAAATAGTCACATTATTCTGAAGCTCTCTCTCATTAAATTAATTAACCCAATAATTTAATCTCTATCTCATGTCCCATCCTCTAGATAATGTTAGAAAGTTGCACATGAAAATAGATTTAATTCATTTATTAAATCTCTATTTTCCTCACAAGGCATCTTTTGGAATATTCTCTCAATTTGAATTCAAAAATTCCAAGTCAACATGTACATCCAACAAGGCAATAAATTTATCTTACATGTCATTTTCCTTGAGCCAAGTAGCATTTATTGCATTTTTCCTTCCCTCTTACATGTCATTTCAACAAATTTGAAATTCAAAATTATGCATTTATTAGCACAAACCCAAAATCTTGCACATCCTCCATCCATTCATAGCTTGACAAGTGGTATCTTGCCATTGGATTAATGTTAGTCCCACATTGCTCAAATTTGGACATTCATCCATATTGGAGTTCTATAAATAAAGTTCATTCATATCCTGATTTGATCATCCACAAATTATGCAAAGTTACCATGCTCAAATATCCATCAAATTTCATCAATCACCCTTGAATCATACTTAGGTTTTGAAGATTTTAGCTTGGAGCACTCTTCAACATCAACAAAGTGGATGAAATCTTCATCAACACATCAAGTTTGCATCTTAGGAATTGGGAAAGGGCCAATTTTCACATCAAATTGGCACCAATTCCCCCATGGGATCATGTGTTTGCTATTCTAATTAGGATTTAATCTTTGTTTTTGGAATTTCCATTGAGTTCTTCATTATTTTCTTCCTAATTTGAGTGTTGTAAATAGATTTCATGGGGAATCCCTGTTTTAGCTTGCAATTCCTTGTTTAACTTGTTTATTCATATTGTTTTGCAGGTACTAGGAAAAGGGTTCACACAGAAACCACTTAGCCTTTTGGTACATTGGTACATACCTCAAGAGATGATTAAATTTCTCCTAATATTCATTCAATGACATTTCTCCTCGCTTGAGATTCTAAAATTTAATGATATTTTGATCAAAAAATTGTTAGGGTAACCACCTCTTTCAAAAAATCTCAACAAACTCATTCCAAGAAAGTTTTCAGGAACTAATTCCAAGTTCCATATTCTTGTTCATCCACCATTTAGATTCTTCTCCAGCTAACTAGAATGATCCCCACATAGTTTTAGTGACTTTTGAGTAGTTCCTTATCTAAAAGTACTTTTGCATTTGAATTAACCAAGCCTCAGATTTTCTCTGTTGGTGCTTCCCTCAAATTTAGGAGTGATCTTGATATCCCTAGATAATTTAGTTTTCATACACTTTCTCTTGGTTCCTTCAGAATATGATTGACTTCTAACACTTTCTTGATCTCTATATTTAGTATGGTTCCTAGAATCTTCCTCTTCTCCCTCATTGTTGGGAACTTCCTCATTTTCTTCATTGAGTGGGACTTCTTCATCCTCCTCAACTTCTTTTCCCCTCACCTCTTGCTCAAGTTTTCCTTTCCTTTTATTAGTTTCATCTATGATTGCTAGAAGTCAATCCAACTTGGCTTCAACATTATCTGGACCTTGTTCGACCTCTTGGATTCCTCTAGGATTAATTCTTGTCCTAACCATTGTCTTAAGTATAGTTATATCTATAGGTTCATGTTGAAATAGATCCTATCATGGTTTACTAAATAGGTAGGAAAAATTTTCAAAAGAGAAAAACATCATAAATAAATTTCATTGAGGTTTTTATGTACAAATTTTAATATAAATAAGCATTTTATATCATTTATTCATAAGGATTTCAATATCAGTTCTTTACATAGAATGACTATTCAAATAGTCAAGAGGAGAGTATCCTCCGTATTCACTCTCAAATACATAGCTCAATTGGGTATACCCTTCAACTTTTTTCTCATCTCTTATTTCCTCTTCTCTATCCCAAAATGGATAGTATCCTTCAGACTTATCTTCTGATACATAGTTTTGAGCAATGTATCCCTTTGGTTCATTACTAGAGGCTATAACTATTACTTCATCCAAAGGAACTACTTGAGGATTCCTAAAGATGAATTCTAGATTGATACTACCTTCCAAGGGCATATTCCAAGAAAGTGATAATGAGTCTGATTTGGCTAGAGAGATAGATGGTAAATTGTTAAAATTGGCTTCATCTCTCATTCTTCTTTTCTCTTGACTAATTCATGATAGAGTGTGATTGATTGTCTTGGTATCACTTAACTAGATGGAGTTGTCATAGTTGGTTCCCACAATAGTACAAAAAAGGGCTTATTTTTCCTTCTTGGCTCATAGGTAGCGCTCATTTCCAATCATTAAATTTGTTGTAGTTAACCTAAGATGCACCATCTTGGCACAAGAATTTTCCAGACATTAGAATCATAATGTTGGAAGGTAAAACATAGCAATCACATAAGTTCTAGAGTTGAACCTAGTAGCTCTAATACCACTTGTAACATGCCCAATGTTCTACATAGTAACTTTCCTAGATCTTAACCTCAAGTAAAAAGAATAAGCATTTATCCATTAAGATTAATAAAAAAATTCTTTTAAAACTATAAATATAACATGCATATTTGAAATAATATAATTTCCAAACTTTTCCATTGCATCACATCAAAGTATTGCAACTTCCAAGTAATGATGAAATAAAACATGATAACATGAAATCATTTAACGTTTACAATCCTTCCATCATAATGGATGTAAAATACAAAAAACAAGACTCCATGGAGCTTATAGGCATAAGAAGTGCAAATAGTCTTGAAATATCATCCTTGTAATTCTTGGTTGGTAAATGAGGAGAAGCACCACTCAAGTGCCTTTCCACTGACCATGGACTAGCTTTGGTCCCCCACAAAACTATCAAACTGATAGATGGCCCTACCCTTTGACAAAGAGATTGGTTTGGTAACCTCACAATAAAAAATAACCTTTTTTGAGAATGGTGTTGTGTCCATATATAGGTTCTATCAAACAATGGATAAAACCTACATATATGACATACCTCATCCTATAATGTAAACCTAAATCATAGTGACTAATAGTGTAAATAGTGGAAATAGTGGAAACTTACACTACTTTGGCCAAAGTATTTCATTCCCTCATAACAAGTGGATGTCAAATATATCACCCACCTTCCTAGATCATTTATATTGACTATTCATATTCTATGCATAGGCTATCCCCTTAATTGGATTATCGTAACCCCAAGAATGACCTATTACCTCTATGCTTAAAACTATCTCATGTACTAAGTAAAACATAGTACTCTAAGACATAGCTATTTTAGCCAATTAGCTTTGAAAGCTATATCCCCAATATAATATTTAATCCCTTTATATCTATCAATTCCTTATTACAGAATATATACAAACACTTTGAAAAAAATAGATCATAGCATAAACTACAAAAAGTAATATCTCCTTTTCCTATAAGATACAAATAATACAATATCTCTAATTCAAATAGTCAATGTCACACAATCAATTCAAACATTAAAGAAAAAGAAAGAATAATTTAGCATGTCTGTTATTGCAATTGTCCAATTATTCAATTAGAATTCCTTCCTCAGCCTTCTCTCAAATCAGAATGCAAATCCCCGAATAAACTTTCTCACAACTCTCAACCTCGCTTAACTCAAAAATGAAAACTATAATTTTTCAAAAAAATACAACATGAATGCAGAAGATATGCATCCTTTAGAGGTTGAGAAAAACTCTATTTATACACTGGAATTAGCATCTAAAGGCTAGAATCAGGGAATTAGAATGACACTTCTCAGCTAAAGAAATTCTACTCCCCATTCAAAAGAAAAGGTGGCAACCAAATCCATTACACAAAAAACACATATGCAACTTAACAGGATGAGTCGATGCAATGATAGGAAGAAAAAATGTTGCTCATAAATGCCAAGCAATTTCCTCCTATAGATCGACTTACTTGGAAGAACTGAGAGCTTGACTTGTTTTGCATTTCACCAAATGCTTCACATTTTAGAAATTCATAATAATGAATAGACTTCTATTTGATTCAAACTTTTAACTTTTGGCACCACATTTACATATTTATGCCATAATACTTGGCTCAACATTCTCAGTTTTGACTTAAAGTCAACTCCTATTCTCTACATATTCATTTACTATTGTTTTGATGAAAAATTCTATATAGCCAAGTTCACATGTTGGGAGTAATGGCAACATAGGCGCTTATTTCATGCACTATCCATAATTGACATTAAATACTTTAACTATTAAAGCACCTCTTGTATCATATGTGTGCTTCTTTCACAGTGCATTCTATAATGTTGCATCTATTGCTTAACATAAACGTTACTTTATATACTTTGCACTGATTAAATAATCCAACGCTATTATTAAATATATATATATATATATCATGATTTGTAGGTTTTCATAACGCATAATTTGATAATTGAGTACATATTAACATATTAATTTAGGCATATGTATATATGTATGTATATTTACATATATATAAATATATTAGCATACTAGTATGGACGTATCCTTTCCATTAATACATACTCATATATTAATATGTATAGATATATGTATATTCTTATATACTATGCATATACATATATATCACACCTTATATTAAAACACATAATCATAGTCTTATCGACTGACATATATACACGGTATGTATGTATATGTCTCTAAGTCTAAATAAAATTCCCATATGTATGGGTAATTCATACATGAGGATGTGTAGATATATCTATCTTTGTATTCTTATGCATGTATTTACTCATGCGTATGAGCTTTCTATTGACACATGCATATATACATATGTATACATATTATGTACATATGTTTCATCAATTGATTATAAACATATACAAATAAGTACTCTCATAAATCAAAGAGACTAAACATTTAGACTCCTAAACAAAAAAATTTTAAAATATAAATGCAAGCATGACTAAAGATAAGTTACAATTTCACAACTTTTATGCCGACTTGTCTAAACTAGAAGTGTGTGTGTGAAAGCTCAATTTATGTATTTTATCAAAGGTTACTAGACCAAGTTCTTCTCCCTGAGTGATACTTCCCCTCTCTTCAGGAGGCTTGATTCACTTACTTCATGTAACTTACACCTTGCAATGGTAGTTAGCTTAAAACAATATATCTATTTGCATCATATATTTTCATAATCAAATAATTTCATAATATCATAATGAATCAACATTTATTCTTCATATTTCCAAAACACATAAAGCACAAGTACATTCATTTCAAGAATTTTCACACAACTAGGTAAAAGTAAATAAGTAGTAGCACAATAGGGCGTAACAAAATGGGTCACATCAATTTTGATAATCTAGTGAAGATCAATTCTACTAATGTTGTGAGAGATCTACCAAGAATTACAAAGCCTATCAATGCAATCTGTAAGGGATGTTAGTTTGGAAGCAAATGCTATATTAGAAGAGATGAAGAAAACTATTGAAGAAGATTGTTGAAATTACAAGTGTCAAAGTGGATGAAGAACCACATCAAAGTTTTGTGTTGCATGAGAAAGAGATGTATGGTTAGGAAGATTGGTGTAGTGTTGTAATTGATGTTTGAAATGAGTGTGTTGCACTATGTTTCCTTTAGTGTTGTCACTGATGTCAACCTCTAGTATGGTGTTGAGAAGGTATTGTAGATGGGAATATTTTTGGTGTTGTTGATGAGCCATTTCAATTGGTTTCCAAGTGCTTTTGAGAAAAATTGAATAAAAGAGTTTGTAGTGTGCTAGAGGTGTGTTCAGTGTTGTGCTCTACATTTCTTCATGGTTGAAAATATGCTTGTGTGGTTTGAATGTGATGATTAGGTGTTGAGAGGTGTTGCATCCAAAGTTACAGGTTCTAGATCATGTGGTACTGGAAGATATGTTTAATAGTGTGTCTTCCTATGTCTAATATTTTCTAGGAGAAATGAGATTGTTTTGCATTTCTCTATGTTGTTGTTTCCTCTCTTGGGGATTTGGGAATGTACTAATATTTTCTATATCTAACTTTCCTTGAAGTTTCTAGTGTTCAGTTGTTCCACAAGTCTAGATTCATAAGTTATGTTCTGAGGCAGTATGTTTGGTTGCACATAATGATGGTGTTCTCAGTACTAGATGGTTGTGGTAGTATTGTAGAATATTTGATGGTGTTGGAATATTTTGGGATGTTCTGTGGATGCTATGAAGTCTCACTTTGTGGTCCACATGTTTTTAGACATGAAGAATGTATGTTGCCACTTGTTAGCTTTAGTGTAGGTTTGACCGACTTGGGTGCTAGCACTAATTGTAGAGATTATTGTTTATGGAAGTGTGGCGATGCATGTCACTATAGATTTGGGTCCTAGTTAACCCTTGGCATGGCTTTCCTTCAATTTTGTCCACTACGGAAGTGTTTGGTGCTGACCTATTTAGTGGATTCATGCTTGAGGTGCATATGTTTCATTGTGGTCAACATGGAGAAGGTTTTTGAGGTTTTGTAGGATATAAATGCAAGGTGAATTTTTGGAGATGTGAGTGGTGTGTGTAAGAAGTGTGTGAGTTGTGAATGTGATCAAGTGTGGTGATCTGATTGCAAACTTAATTTCTATGACTCTGAATACAGTGAGCATAAGGTGTCTACATTTTCAATGTGCCTAATTTGTTGGAGGTAGTGAGTTGAAGGTTGTGAATGGTGCAGATTTGTAGCGGTGGATTCCTCCTATTGCTCTAAGATAGAGAATCTCTCTGTAATAGTCTTCTTCTTTCTTCTTTCTTCAAGACATTAAGTCCTTTTGGTAGTGAGACCTCTGTAGTAAGCCTTTATTCTTTTTTGGGTAGTGATCCCTTGGCAGTGAGCCTAATTATATTTAGTGTTGCTAGTCATATATGTGAGCTAATCCTCACTGTTGATTTTCTATAATTAGAGTTTTTCATGTAAATTTGGTGTTCTATTAGGTTTGGTTCTGTTTGCATTGTCGATGCATATGTTTACATTTTGATAATTGTTCATGAGGGTTTGAATGTTGAGAAGGGTTTGAAATTTAATGAAAGATTGAATGTTTTAAAGTACAACTAATTCACCCTCCTATTAGTTGTCCCATGCATCTAACACTTCCAAGTTTGGTCAGTAGTAGAAATAAATGAAAAATCATTTGTAAGCCCCTCATAGTGGGTGAGGTTCTATTAGGAATTTTTCTAGAGAATGCAATAGGAAACATGTCAAGGACCCTCAGTTTAGGAATCTAGTCTAGAGGGGTCAACCTAGCTCTAGTCACTTGACTTTCAAGAAGTTGGGTGCACTTAAACCAATATAGAATTGACGTCACCGAGCAATATTTACATGTTTCCAATAGGGTAAATTTGTAGGCTCTTATACTTAGAGGCCTACAACATTGGGTTAGTAGAGGACTACAACTTCATAACCAATAGTGAGAGATGTTGGTATGTCCCTTAGAGTATGTCCCTTAGAGTAATTAAAATTACATGGATAACCATCATGCCAGGTATTAGAGTAACATCATCAAGACCTTAGATTTGTTGGATGGGGTTCATGTTTCTAAATTGTTTAATTCTAGTGCTTCAAATTCATTTTTCCCCATCCTTGGTAGAGAATTATTAGATAATGAGAAAAAATGGAATGATAGTTAGCATGTTGAGTTAGCTATTGGTGCTAAAGTGGGCATGTTATGGATTTAGGCACTTTCGTTACCTATTGTCAACTTGCATCCTAACTTTGGGATCCATTGGGACTGAATTTGGTAAGGATTCATTAGAGTCACCGAAGAGTATGTGCAGGATCATCATGGAAGAAACATGCCTTAAGTGGAAAAACTTCAGAAAAATCGAGTTAGGCAACTTGACATAAAAATTTGAATAATTTATCTATATTATTTCAAAAATGTGTAAGAATAGAATCTGTACAAATTGAATGTAGTTTCTAAAATACTAGGTTGTTTAAAAAAAAAAATCTATTTACTAAAATTTGAAGTTTCAATGCGATGGTACTTAAATTTCAAGAGGAAAAAATAAAAAGGTGTCTGTCGACCACCCTAACCACAATAAAATGATAATATTTTTTTATAAGATTTGAGGATATAAGTAGAGGACTCATCTTGATGTGATGCATATTTTTTATAATTTTTTTCCAAGTAAATAATTAATTATGAATTTTTATTACAACTTTTAAAAAATATAAGGGTATGTCTGAGGATCATCATGCAAAAAATAGGCCCATAAGTGGCAAAAAAATTTAGAAAAATCAGAGTTAGGAAACTTGACATAAAAATTTGAATAAGTTATCTATATTATTTCAAAAATATGTAAGAATAGAATGTATAGAAAATTGAATGTAGTTTCTAAACTACTAGGTTTTATAAATCTTTTTGGTGAAAATTTGAAATTTCCAATGCGATAGTACTTAAATTTCAAGGAAAAAATAAGTAGTAGGTGTCTGTCTACCACCTAACCATAATAAAATGATAATATTTTTTTATAATATTTTAGACATAAGTAGAGGACTCGTAGGATGTGATGCATATTTTTTTGTAATTTTTTCCATGTAAATATTTAGTATGATTTTTTTTACAAATTTTTAAAAATAAAAAACTCATACTTCACGACCACTTAAGCTTGGTCAAAAATTCATGAAATTTATTTTTTTAATCTATAGTATGCAGAATCATAGAATGTGATGCATATTTTGGATTGAAAAAATGTGATCTTAGTTGAAAGTTATAGATGTTTTTTGTATCAACCTATCCATCGGGACTTTAGTAAGTAATTCAAATAAAAATGAAGTAATAATTATTTATTCAATTCAAACTAAATCATAATTTATATATTTATTGGAAAGCTGAGAATCTCCTTTAAAAATCCTTTTCATTTTATCAATTTTGGGTTAAAAAAAGACGTGAGCCACACCCTACAAATACCATCATATCGCCACTTTTGGCCCATCATGATCCTGCACATACCCATAACAACTTCGTATGTAGACCACCTTAGCAGTCAAAACTTCATGAAATTCAATTTTTCATTTTTTAATCCTAAAGTATGTGAAGCATAGAATGTGACACATGTTTTGGATTCAAAAAATGTGATACCGTTTGAAAGCTATAGATTTTTTAATCAGCCTATCAATAGGACTTTAGTCGTAATTTGAATAGAAAATGAATAATAATTACTTATTAAATTCAAAGTAAAGCATAATTTATATCGGTGGAAATTTGAGAATCTCTTTTAAAAACCCTTTTTGTTTCATCAATTTTGGGTAAAAAAATAGTCATTAGCCACATACCCATCATATTGCCACTTTTTGGCCCATCATGATCCTGCACATACCCAAGCATGCATTGATTACCAATGTAAGTTGATTGAGTGTGTTGATGAACTTAACCAGCAAGTGGGATTTCCAAGATTCAATGACCCAAATCTCTATTCTTGATTAGGCTAAGTAGTTGAAATAAAAAATGTGATAGGTTTTCTAAATGTTTTTTATTTCTATGAGTGATCTCTTGGAGGATGAGTGTCATGAGGTATATCTTGATTATCATCCTCTCCATAATTTTTTTAATGTATTTCTGAGTTAGATACATATTTTCATATCGACCTTTTTCTTGGAGTAGAGATTTTTTCTTGTGCACCTTATTACATTACCACTCAAGATATCGTTGAGATTTAACTAAAGTTAGAGGAATTATTGGTGAAGGGTAATATTCGTCCAAGTGTTTCCCTTTAGGGTGCACTACTCATCTTTGTGAAGGAGGACATGTCACTTTATTTTTTCCTTGTTTAACAACAAATGAATAAGGTGGTGGTTAGAAATTCATATCCCTTGGTGAGGATTGATGACTTGTTTGAGAAAAAATGAATGGAGCCAACATGTTCTCTAAAATTAGCCCAAATATGGGATACCATCAACTTAACATCCATGAGCTAGATATTCATAGATTGAAATTTTATACTCATTATGGATACTACGAGTTTATAATGGTTCTATTTGGGTTGATGTATGCTCCTTCATTGTTCATAATTTTGACAAATGGGGTATTTTATACATGCCTTGATTGATTTTCCCTAGTATTTTTTGGATAATATTTTGATCTATTTGAGGATAGTAGAGGAGCATTGGGTCTACTTGCACTAGGTGTTTCAATATTGAAATGAGCAACAACTTTATGGAAACTTAGTTAAGTGTGAATTATTTTAGTCTAAGGTCAAGTATATGGGCCATATTATATCTTTTGAAGGCATATTAGTCAATCCCTCAAACACTCAAGCCATTTTAAATTGTCTAGTTCCCTCAAGTTTCTCCAAGAATATTAGTTTCATGGACTTGGTAGAGTATTACAATAAATTCTCTAGAGACCTCTCTAGAGTAAAATATATTATTAGTTTTCTTGAGGGAATGGAAGAAATATTTTGTTCAAAGAAGTGTGACTTATCCTTTAGGGTTCTTAATCAACAGTTGACTAGTGTGACTATCTTGGTAGTCCTTGATCCATTGATAGATTTTTGGTTTGTATTGATGTATTGTTAGATGGATTAGGGGAAATATTTATGCTAGAGAAAAGAGTGATAGTATGTGATTCATATAAGCTCAAGGATCATGAGTTGAATTACTTGAACCATGATTTAGAGTTTGATCTAGTCATCCATGCACTTGTGTGATGGAGAAATTTTATTTTGGGCCATCAATGAGATCCATACTGACCATCATAGTTTACAATTTAAACATTTACTCAATCAAATTTCAATTCTTAGTAATGTTGTTGGATGGATTTTGTTAATGAGTACAACTTTGGTTTTTATTACATCAAATGAAAGGATAATTTAGTCATTGATGCCTAGAGTAGGAGGTGTCATGATATCTTAGTATTTACCCTAAGCATAGATATGAAGAGTCATATTGTGGTGTAAATCTTAGGGGATTCATGGTATAAAGAGGTGAGAGTAGAGATAGAGTCCTACAGAGACCTTGTGGGTAATTTTTTAAAATATTCCTTTGAGTCAGATGGGCTATTGCAATATATTGGTCATATCTATGTCCTTGTTTATAAATATATTCAATTTATAATGTTGTTTAAGGTCCACTATTACCCATATTTAGTGCATAAGATTGTTAATAATATAAATTTTAATCTTGGGAAGTAATTTCATTTAGAAAGATAACATGCAATGTTGATAATTTTTTGGATAGGCTCATAGAGTATCAATGAGTAAAGGTAGTGCATTATCATCTAGCATATCTCCTATAGCCACATATTATTCCTAAATGGAAATGAAATATTTTTCCTTGGAACTCATCATTGGAATACCTATGTCTTCTTTGAACACCATAATGCTATCATGGTAATTGTGGAAAAGTTGACCAAGGTTGCTTACATTTTTATTATAGGATCTTTGTGTATTGTCAAAAACTTGTGGCATGTTTTCTCATGGAGGATATTATACACTTACACAAAGTACCTTGCACAATAGCCTCTAATAATGATCTAGTGTTCACATCCATGTTTTGTACATCCTTGTAGCATGCCTTGGGTTCTTAGCTTAATTTTAGTTTTGCCTGCCATCTTGAGATATATGGATAGAAAGAGTGATTAAAGAAAGTGTTTGAGGACATGATTCAAATGAATGGTATGTATTAGTAGTATATATGGGGAGAAATTTTTTTACTTTTTTGAGTTACCCTATAATAATGGTTACCATAATTTTCTTGAAATGAAACCACTTCAAGTGGTGTATGGTTCGCATTTCCAAACTTCATTTAGTTGGAATAGATTATAGGATTATGTTATTTTAGTTCCTAAGATGCTCCAAGATATGGATTAATAGTTTTTTATATTAGGGAGGACTTGTTGACTACCCCAGGTCATTAGAAGAAGTATAATGATTCCAAGAGCTTGCATCATGCTTCTCATTGGGTGACCATGTATTTGTGAGAGTGTGACCACATAAGAAGCCCATTTGTTATGAAAAGTTTCTAAGATCACACCACGTTTTGTTGGGCCATTTTAGAACCTTGAGAGGATTGGATATATCTCCTTTCACCTTGACTTGTCACCTAGTCTTGTGCACTTTGATGAAATATTTCATATTTTTCTCAGATAGTATATTTCAAGTGTGATGCATGATCTTGATTTGGGTGTTGTAATGTCCCTCCAGTTGTTGAACTTTGATTTAGTTTGCTTCTACTCAATAGATAGTTTTTTTAGCTATTTTTCATACTATTCTACTTTATTTCAGTTACGACACTGATACTATGTTGGTTTTATACTATGTTGATGATACATTAGATACATTGTTGATCATCTGATTATGTTTGGGTGGCGATATTATAATAAACATTATGTGTGTTATTGTTTTATGTTGTTTTAGAGCATTAGTGTGTATATGATAATGTATCTAATGTTGTTTATAATGTAGTATTGTATGTTAGTCTAGGTGAAGGAGATAGTGTAGCATTACTCACTTGTGAGTACCCTACTACGCTATGATTCTCTTTCACAGTGTGATTATTGTTTTATACAGATATGTTTGATAGTGTTGTTCGATGCAGTTTGCAGGTACTAGGCATCGACTCCACCTGGCTTGTCAGGTTTGAGCATGCCATGACACAATGGAAACATGTTGATTCAGAGATGATGGCTGGTCCTTCTTTAGCCATCATTCTCTTATAGGATGATTATCTGTGTTATCATCTTCATTGTATTGTCCTTCGAGTCCGTAGTGTCATTCATGTTTGGGTCTTGTTTGGAAATTAATTAATTATTTAAATGGTTTATTAATTAATTTATTCAATTTAATGTAATTTTTATTTAAATATTAAATTAAAATAATTGTGTTTATGGTTTCATTTATTAAATTAAATTAAACATGATATTTATTTAAATGTAAATTGTTGATTTTAACGTGCAAAATTAGATAAATGAAAAGTAGATATTTTGAAGGGTTTGTTTCCAACAGATTATGAATAAATATTTGGAATCTTGGCTCAAATTTAGAAAATGTTAACTTGGGTAATTGTTTAATTAGAATTATCTGATCAATCTTGATTGCATGCTGGCAGTTAGTTAAGATTTGTGATTTATGAATTAATTGCAAATGAATTAAAAAGCTTTAGTAGTGCAATATCATTGATGACAATTCTTTTGAGAAGGTTTTGCACGTCAATTTTCTAGAGAAAGTTTATTTTCAGTCTTATTGTTTTAGAAAGCTCCGTGAAATGAAATTTGGAAGAAATTTTGCAATTTGTTTGCGGATTGGTCTGAAGATTGTAGTATTTGAAGTTAGTTGAAAATTCAGAATTCTTCTTCAAATCTTTGTCTGAACAAGTGGGATTTAACAAGTTCTTTCCTTTTTCTATTTTGATTTGAATCTTAAGGATAAATCTGTGTATATTATGTTTGAGTCTAGTTTGCACAACTTAACAAAATAATGATAAGGAAAAGTTTAGAGGACCTATTTTGGAAGAAAATACTGAAAAGTTTAGAGGACCTATTTTGGAAGAAAATACTGAGTGGGGAAAAATAATTCGCCAAGAAAGAATATCATAGCCTTGAGAATGGTTAATGAAATAAAATAGCCTATTTTTGTCTCTTCTATTATTTCTATCACTCTCTCTGCGTAGATTTTTATGGTGTTAAATCTCCTTGAGCCATAGGGTTTTGCTTCTAAATCCCTTAAGTGGTGACTTGAAAACCCCATTTTAACCACATATCATACATAATTAACAGAGGATATTCGTTGTTTGGTAAGAGAAATTGAAGGATATGCATATATGCTACGAAGTGATGATATTTAATTGTATTTTTGTGTGTGTATTCACTGTAACCAATAGATAATAAATTTGAATGGTTGTAGATCTTCATTTTACCGATCTTGTCTTTGAAATATGATTATACTATGAATTCAATTTGAATCATGTGTGTTCCTTATCTAGTCTTCCCATGCACCAACCCTGTTAACTCAATCCATTATATTGAGAGCACATAAACATGCAATTATATGCAAGAATATTTATATAGAGAGATCGATAAGTTTCCAATTTGACTACCGCTCTCAGAAATAGGTAGTGCAAGTTAATTCTAAGTCTCAGTTCATAAGTTTCAATGTTTAGCTTTTCCTTTTCAAACTCTTTTATTGTTGTGTATCTCTGAAAGATTTAATCATTTGTACCACAAAAAAGGATGTAACTCCTCTTACTCTATGCTTTGACGAATGTCCTCTCTTGTCGGTTTCATATTTATGGCGCACACCTATATTTTAGATTGTTTCATTTGGCATCACCAATATTCTCCACTTTAACAGTGCCACTATATTAAGTTGATGGGAATGGTTCACATCCCTTAGGACAATTTCTCTTTCAATAAGCTTAGACTCCAAAATAGTTGTGGTTGCGTTACACTTGCTAAGATTTATAAGGTTAGATAGTTCTTCCTATCCAAATTTCATCTTAACTCAACCAATATTCTCTTAATTTCTTCATTTCCTTGCTTATGGAATTCTATTTGGAGTTTTTGGTGATTGTCTCTTTAGTCACTCAACCATTATATTGATTATCTGATCAAAGTATTGCCTTGGAAATTCTTGACTCTCCCTCACTAATATTTTTGTTGGGATATCTCTTTATCCAATCTATGCTGTTGGAGTTTTCTTATAACTAGGAGTGATCCCATAATAGTGGTTTACAATTTTTGGCCAAACTAGACACTGAAATTATTATTTTTTAACTAAATCTTTACATTCGGGAACCTATAGCGGCTAAACCGTGAGGAATGTGAAGATGGTGCAAACTAGAGTCTCATCAAATTTTGTCTTTAGATTCTAAAAATATATTTTTCAAAATTTTTGGAATCAAATTTAACTTCTTTTTCCATCTCCCACGAAAATTGGTTTTTTTCATAAAACAACATTTTTAAAAAGTGACACACACTGTATAACGCATAACTTTCTTTCCATGAAGGATAAAATTCTAATTCTTTCAAATTTAGATTTGTAACTTTGATATCTAGTGCTTCCAATTTTGGTTAGATAGTTTTTATTGGAATATTTTTTCCTAGCGAAAGTTTCAAAGTCAAACTAATGGCTAACTGCATTAATAAATATCAGATAATACCGTAACTTTTTTGTATACAAAAATTTAATTTTATTTCTTTGTCGGATCAAGGACTTCAAATATCCGTGCACCTATATTTTCAATTTTTTTGATAACTTTATTTTTCCACATGTGAAGAATAAAGAACCATTCTCTCATGAAAACCTATACTAATAAAACTTAAAACAAATACAACAAAACCAAAAAATATTAAAATTATATTCATTAATAGTTTCATGAGAATACCATAATCATCGAAATAAATTTAAATGAATTCGCTTGATCCTCTGAAAATCTAAATCAAAGTGCTTTTATCAAGCCGATTTTGATAGGTAAAAAAGGAGACCATTTTATAGGTAGTGCTTCAGTGAGGTTCTATCTAGGGGTTTGATCGAAGGCGTATTTTATCAAACCATTCAATTGTAACCTTGGAAAATGGAAATTTTTAAGGCTTAAATCATTATATTTTCTAAAAATATGTGATTTCAGATAAAATCAGCTCCTCTTAGGAATTGTAAACCACTGTTGTGGCATCACCGTTAGAAATCAAATATATTATGTTTAATATCATTGTACAAACATGTGTGGTATTCGCTAGAATAGCCTCTTTTTGGTTAGTTGTAGTTTGCCATGCAATTATGTTAGTTATAAGTTGTGCTTACCTGGAGATGTTTGTCTATTTATATCCATCTCTCTCTTGGGGCACATGCATCTATAAACATTAGTTTTAAATCTGTGTTCTTGGTAGTGCATGCACAACACCAAACAGATAATTTAATATATTTACATTAGAAATTGTTTAATTTTTAATTGTTTACTTTTAAATTGGTGAAAGAGTTAATTAGTATCGGTGTAATCTCAAATACTTGTTGAAGTGATTTTAGTTTATTTAATTTTAAATGAATTTTAAAATTTAGATTTAGTTTGTTTATTTCCAAATAAATATGGCTTTTAATATGTGTATTAATGGATTATTTCTTTGATCTAGTCTTTTATTATTGACTCAAGGTGTCAAGGAGAGCTTTTGTGGAAGAATATTTTGTTTGTGTTAGGGAATCTCTTTAAATGATTCATTTGATCTATTTAAGTTATAAATTTTTGGTGGTTGTATATGATAAGTAATTATATTTTTATAGATATTTTAAGAGTGTACTTCCTTGTTATGGAATTCTTAGTTTTCTAGAGGCTAGGAAAGGAAATTTGTATTGTAAAGATTTTTATGCTTGTACTTTGATGTTTAATTGCAATGATTTAATTTGGGATTTAGCCATGCATGGTTTATTTATCACCTTGATGGTATTTTGAATGTTAAATGATTTGTGTCATGATTGAGATGTGTTCATCTATGGATTTGGTTAATGTGCATGATGGTTATCCTTTGAAATTAATATTGAGTCATGTTATTAAGAAGAGTGGCTTTCGATAGGGGTCAGAACCCTAAGAGGTAACCAGGGTAACCTATCGTGAGTTTATAATTCAGTGAAAACCTAATTAAATATACTAGGGGTTGGGTAGTGCTCACTAAATAATTTAGATAATTTGAATGCCTTGCCTAATACCTTAGTGCTTGTATAGATTAAGGATAGGTTGAGATGACCTAGAATAGCATGATTGTCTACTTTGACTTCTTGAAAGGTAGTTTGATTCCACGTGAGTTTGTTTAGGGGTCAGGAATTGGTAGAGATTGCCAAGGTAACTTGGTATGAGGACCGATAGTCTACGAACATTCACCAGGGTAACCTATAATAATCTATGTGATGACACTCTTTTCTTGATGCATGTTATGTGGTCTCTTGTGTAGAGTTACCTCTTATTATGTTGTTTCCTTTGAGAGCTTTATTTGAAATTATGTGGATTAGACATCGTTATCTCATAATGTGTACGTCAAGCCATGTAATGTTATGTTTTGTCTTCATGTTTGTTTATCTTTGCAGACCTTATATTATCTCCTAGCACAAGGGGTGGACCTTCGGGTACAACGTGGTTGGGAGGAACGTGCTATATCCTCCATTGGGCCCCCTTGCAGATGATGATGTGCTTGGATAATATTTTATTTGTGATAGGTTCCTGATTCAATACAATTCATGAAGTTGGGCACTGAGCATGCTCATGAACAAGGCTGATGGATCCTTTATAATTTTCTCCTATATTGTATACATACCTAATATGTATGAGAGATCTTATTGTAATGTTATTATGTTGTTACAAGATCTATTATAATCTCATTTGATGTAACTTGAATATGTAACTTGACTACATTGTGATTATATGATTGGATCATTCATTATTAATATGATTTATCCTTATGTTCAATGTCTTTGGTTTAATGATGTGATGTTCTTACTCTTAAATGTATATGTAGCATAGACACGAAACCCTGAGAACGTATTTGTATGTGTTTCCTTTGTACTCCTGTTGTAATCAAATGTCTTATAAAAAAATGTTCGGTTATTTTGTTACTTTATGTGTTGTTCTCTGGGTTCCTTGGTAGGGAATTACAGGTGCCTTGCAGGTAAAGGAGGGTAGGTATATTTTTTAGACCCCATATACATTCTCTAACATTGGATGTTGGAAATTCAATGTCAAAAGATAGATTAGGTTAAGATTCAAATGGGACTTGGGTTATGAGACTTCAGTGACTTAGAGGATGTGACATAGTTGAGAGTTTTATATCTACATATTTTTGGAAGCTTCTATGAGAAACCTATTCCTAATGGGAGATGATGTAACTCCTCTAGTATTTTCATTTAGATCATAGTCTTGATCCTTGTCTTGGCATTGATTATTGATATAATTTATTATTTTTAGTTGAGGTGTTCTTAGAATATTATTTTATCTAAGCAATTGAGTCATGATGCATAAGAGACTTGTGTTATTTTTATGATTAGTCTTTGATAGTATCTTTACTTGTTTCCATCCTTACTATAGATATATGGATATGTGTATTCTATTGCATGTTGTGGATACCTGTTATCATCATTGTATGATAGTAAAATGTAGTGATTTATTTATTATATTATTTTCTATACTAGTGGGTGATTATGTTATGATTTAAGTATTATGCAAGTACATGGTTAATTCTCTACTTGAATATGCAAAAAAAAATTATTCCCCTATCGTGATTATTTTGGATATGTCCCATTAGGCCCCGTTTTAATTATTATGTTTTATTATACAGAAATAGAGTATGATATGTTTCATGTATTCCTCTATGTTAACCTAGATCTAAATCATAGGTGATTTAGAGTCTACGTGTGTTGTGAGTTACCTAAAATTATGTGATTTTAATTTAATGGTTTAATTTTCCATTTATCTGCAATTATATTTTGATGAACTATTTATTTTATTTCATCTAGTGAAATACCTTTGGGAAATATTCCATTGATATAAGTTAATTAGCTTCATTTTAAAATAGAAAGAATAAGCGTGAATCAAACATTTTTTATTTATCATAATATAAAAGAGGGAGGAATGAATGGAAATGGGAGATAAGAGAATTTATAAATTAGTAAAAGGATAAAAAAGTTGATGAAATGAAATAGCTCAGTAATTTTTATTAGATTATTGTTTTGAAAAGAAACTAGCTTTCCTAATACTCTTTTCTTGAAAATTTGAATTTGGTGAATTTTCCTTTCCCTAGATTGTGGGATGTTGGAATGACCATTTGATTGGATTCATCAAAATATTCTTCACCAATTTGGGAGAAATTGAAAGGAAGACAATGTTTATGTGTGATTGATATTGTTCTAATCTTTGTTCATTCCTTTGATTCATGTCACATCCCATTTTTGAGCCGTCTATACTATGTTATATTTTACTTTTCATTTTAAATATGATGCTAGAAACTTGATCTATGAGAAATTATGCTATGGTGATGACTCAAATTTATATAAGTTTGATATTGTTTTAATTGTTGCATGCATAAAGTTAAATTATTTTGAGATGTTAATGGATGATTAGATTTTTTTTTATGACAGATGCTACATGTGCAGGAATGATGCTGAGACTGTTAATCATCTTTTCCTTCATTGTCCTTTTGTTTCGCATATCTGGGGAAAAAAATTTGCGCATCTTGACGTGGCTTGGGTTTCCCTTGTTTTAGTCAAGATTTTTTCTTGCAATGGAAAGCTCCATCAAAAAACCCTTTTGTGCGTAGGCTCTAGTCTTTTGTTCTACCTTTTGTTTCATGGAGTATTTGGAAGGAAAGGAACAACAGAGTGTTTAGGGAAAAAGAGAAGTCGGAGGGGGACTTGTATGAAAAAATTGTTAGGGCTATAAAGGAAAATTTATCTTTATTCCCTAGAAAAATGGTTGATAAGTCTCCTTTTGATATTGCCACTGCTAAAAAGTGGAATTTGAAATTAGTTGCTTTAAATGTCCCCACGCCGGCCTTTTGTGGGAGGGAGAACGCTAGTTGGACTTTGCTGCCTTTGGGTTGGGTGAAAGCCAATTTTGATGGTGCCGCAAAAGGAAACCCTGGGAAAGCTGACAGTGGGTGTGTCTTAAGGAACAATACGGGGGCTTTTATTGCGTCTTTTGCTATGGACATCGGCACCCAAACTAATCATGTTGTGGAAGCTATTGGGGCTTATCACGCGGTTAACCTGGCTTTCAATATGAATATGAAATTTCTTTGGTTGGAGGGTGATTCTAAGAATATAATAAACTGCATTCTTGGGCTTACCGCTCCTTCGTGGAACATCAAAAAGTGGATTGAAGATACAATTTCCTTATTAAGTAAATTCGATAAAGTGAAAGTTTCCCATGCCTACAGAGAAGCCAATAAGGTGGCAAATTACTTTGCCAATGAAGGGGTCAAGAAGGGCGGGGAAAACACGTGGAGGAAGAATGATTACCTCCATTATGAGGTGAAAGCTCTAGGTTATTATGATTCAATGCATGGAAGAGAAGTTTGTCTTCGCCATGATGAAGCGGATAAAGATTATGTATGTTGATTTCATTAGATTTGATGGGACCAACATCATTTTCCTTTTCAAGAAGAGTTTTCGGCATGCTTTCTGGGTGTCTGGGAAAATATGCTTAAACGAGACCCAGGGCAACTGTAGGGTATGGTATAACAAAGCTTTGAAGATGGGGGGAGAGAGAAAACATGTTGAGCCGAGCTGCTTTCAAGAGCATAGAAAGAATGCTAAAACTTGGGAAAAAATTGAAAAGGGAGGTCTTGTCCCGTTTTTGGAAAAGCTCCATGGAACTAACGAGAAGGTGCTGGACTATTTCGCCAAAAACTGGAAAAATGGTGAGATTGTGTTGTTTGGCAGGAGTGTTAAGTTGAATGAGCAAATCATCAGTGAGATTACTGGTCTTTCGACTGAGGGTGTGAAATTTTATCAGAACCATCGGTTCTCTGATGAAGCGGTCATTAGATTTCCTAAAAAAGATAAGGAGAAGGCTAAGCTGGTTAAGGTTGCCAATAGCTACTTTGATATGGAGTCCATTAAATCAATCTGGAGGAAAGTTTTGAGAGTCATTATGGAGTACATCACGGTTCATGGGCGCTTCACCAGGGCGTATGGTTATCACTTTGCCATTTTGAACCACTTCTATCACAAGGTTCGTATCTCTTTGCCTTTTTATTTATTCTCTTCTCTGAAGAATTGCCATGATGAAGTTGAAAGAAACCCTAGGTGGATTTATATTATTCACC
Organism: Sequoia sempervirens; assembly: GCA_007258455.2. Taxonomy (NCBI): domain Eukaryota; kingdom Viridiplantae; phylum Streptophyta; class Pinopsida; order Cupressales; family Cupressaceae; genus Sequoia; species Sequoia sempervirens. The sequence continues at coordinate 800 of VDFB02135892.1, read as the reverse complement.
CTGGTCTTGTTAGGCTCATCTTTAAGCATTTTCAAAATTTACCTGCTTTGCCAAAAAATGTTGTTGTTGGGGAATTGGATGATGAGGATACAGAAAGTAGCAGGGAGAACGATCCTCTGGCCCCTCTTGCTTTTTCCCTTGTTGGTTCTAAAACTATTGTTCCCCAGTCCCTTTCTTGTCGGAATGCCCTTATGGGTTCTGCTCCGCCTTCTTGTCCTAATCCGTAGCCATCGCCTAGTTGCCCTATCCCGGGTTTTGCTTCGCCATCTTGTCTTAATCCCCAGTCGTCTCCTAGTTGCCCTACCCCGGGTTTGGTCTCTAGTTTTAAAGGTACCTCGGTTACGAAATTGGTTTCATACTCTGGGAATTCTCTGGAAATTCATTCTAATAAACCTATGGTTAGTAAAGAGTCAGCCCCTAGTGCCCCTACGTCTGGAAGATTTGTGAATACCCCTAAAAATTCCCCTAATCAGGGCAAAATTAATTCTGCCCTGAATAACCTCAGGCCTGAGGACATAATGAGTGTGGCGGAAAAAAGTATTGATGGCCTTTTCACTGCTCTAAAGTGGGCCCAGAAGGAAGTTTGTGATTTGAATAGCCATAATAGAGATCTCAGCAATAGAGTCATGGAATTGGAGCAGAAGGTTAGCTAGAGTTGTAATGAGAATGATGGATAGGACACCCCCTTACCGGGGAAAAGACAACAGTTGGGGGAGGAAAGATTGACTAGGCTGGAGAGCAATATGTCTAAGATTGGCCAAAATATCAGGGCCACTGTGGCGAATAATTATAAAATTTCC
>VDFB02135891.1:0-50214 GCA_007258455.2 Sequoia sempervirens | reverse complement strand
TCTTATGCATCCTATGATGCAATATTTCCAACACCTATGTGAACACTAATTCCCAACATCCCCCCTTAGTGTGAACATGGGGTGAAAGTACATCACAATACTTAATGACCACACACAGTAGCTTACCAAACAATATAAGATAAGAGTAGGGACATACACATCTACTCATGGCAAGCAATAGTGGAACTATACTTTTAGTACTTCCATCTAAGGATAGGGACATAAACATCTACCCATGGAACCAAGGATAGGGACTAACACATCTATCCAAGGTATTACATCAAGTTTGGATAGGGATAAACACATATATCCAACATCAAGGTTATGAACATAGGGATAAACACATCTGCTCACAACAATTATGATTGGGGACACACACATCCAATCATAATCACCAACTCCTGTGACTGGGGACAAACACTTCCAATCACTTACATCGTCTTGTGAATAGGGACAAACACATCCATTCACATACAACCAAAAAAGTGATTGGGGACATACACATCCAACCACAAGAACAAAGTTTGAGAACACAAAGCCCTCATTGTCGTGTATGCAACCACCATTATAGATCATTGCCATGCTGATCACAAATGATATGATATGGTTGCCATTGCCACCTGGAAACTGATCTTGGCTTTAGTCATTTTGGTACAAATAATTTTGTCACTAATGCAATTTTGCAACCCCATCGCTAGTGACTCATGAGAGGTTGCTGAATATCCTCCAACCTCCTGTGCCTCCATCCTCTAGTTGGTTTGCTTCGTAAAAAATTTGGATTTTGATGCTCATTTCGTCAATTATGAGGAAATAATATATCCCCATTATAAGAAACACTATTTGACTCCCCCCCATAATCTAAATAATATTGAAGGTGTCGGATTCCACCGATAATGCACCTTAACAATTGAAACAATTTTTATTTTTACTATTTTTTTATTTGACACTTTTGAATTTTTGACATGGCAATTAATACTCATGAAAAATAGACCCTTTTCTAAACAAAATAATACAACTTAATTTTCATCTTAGTGGAGATGAATATTATCAAGTAAACTCATGCTCAGTAGTTTCCACACACTGGACCTGATTGCCTGAAATTATGATTACCATATGAATGTTCTCCAAGCCAACACTTGCCACAACTCTCACCGTGATGAATTGGGGTTCGAGATGAGCGGCTATATTGATATATTCAAAGCTTTCTTAACTGCCAACATCAGAGAATGGACAGTACAATAATAATAGAAATTAGATGAAAAGAAAATGTGCAAACATAAGAGAACGAAAGGAGACTGTATCGGTTTGACAGTTAAGCACACCATGCAACACAAATTGCCCTTTTGATGATGATGTTCTTGCGCTGCTCCCAATCTAAAGCTACCTTGTTTATAAACTTAGAATCTCCTTCAAAAGTGTAGATTATGATTCTCTTCAATTGTGATATATAATTCTCCTCTCCGTCACGCTTCCACTGCGCACTGTACAGTCAAAGGAATTGGAACAACGAATGCTTCACAATCAACCCTGTGTGGATTGAACCACAAGCCACGAACCAGTCTGTAGGAGGGCAGACATTAGTGATTAAATGGTACAACAGATCTATGGAATTTTTTTCCTTTCTTTGGACATTGAGCACCCAATCTACACAAAATATGAATCATCTCAAGTGGATTCGATGGATATAGATCAAGCTCTGAAGGAGCTGTATAAAATTTTACGTATAGAATAATAACCTTCTATTCCTCTGTAGATCCCACGCTTTGAAACAATTTATCCAGCCCACTGCCCACAACACTATTTTCTAAATCTCAAACACCTAATAACTAGGCAGCCTCAGCGAAAAATTGGTCGAGCATTTCCATAGGCGCATTCATCTCCTCTCCCACCTCCCTAATCTCTTTCTCTGATACCAAATTAGAAATATGGTCAGAGACAGAAGCGGAAAATAATTTAATTCAAAATAAACCGTGCTTCTTCTTCATCATTTTCATTCAATACATTTACATATATATAGGATGTACATATCCTCTATTATAGGAGACTATGCACATATAGACTACCTATAACAACTTACTAAAGATACACATAATACACACAAACAAATAATCACAACCAAATAACAAATATTCTACGGGAATGACATGATATTCCCAACACTCATAACCAACCTACTAAACTATTATCTTATGCATCCTATGATGCAATATTTCCAACACCTATGTGAACACTAATTCCCAATAGTGGGATTGTACACAAAGTTTCCTAAACCATGAGTAAACTAACTGTCTAGGTTGCAAACGGGACATGCAATTCTCACCTATTTTGTTTGTTGTTCGGTGCACTTGTATTTCACAAACATTAATATTTAGTTTAAGAGGATAAAAGGTTGGACGTTTTCTACCAAGACAACTCATGTTTATGCATGTCTATGAAGGTGTGCATTATTCTAACTTGAAGCTAAATTCTGTATGATGCTAAATTGTCTTTTGAACCTCAATGCTGCATGAAGTAACTTGTCAAAGCTAACAAGACTAGAAGTACGTGAAGTGTAAGCAAGTACTTGGTATAAGAGTTCTCTTAATGTAGAAGGTTGGTCGTCTGTAGATACAGATATTAACAGTGCTACTAATAAATGTGAGATTGAAAATATTTTGGTTTTTTCCAATTTAAATTGTTTTAAACAAACCTTAGGTATTTTTATTTTAAAAATTGGTTTGAAACCCCATTAGAGTGAATGTGAGATTCAAAAGATTTTAGATTTTCCCAATTAAAATTACTTTTGATTAATCTTAGGTTTAATTAGTTCCTATATGCCACATTGACAATAACATGCATAACAATCATGCAAATTTAAATGATAGTGTAAATCATAAATAACTTTCCACCCATTCAACACTTAACCAAAGATTTAGGTGATAATAGGAGATAGTAGGATTGTACACAAAGTTTCCTAAACCATGAGTAAACTAACTGTCTAGGCTGCAAATAGGAAATACAATTTTCACCTATTTTGTCTATTTTTCAGTGCATTTGTATTTCACAAACATTAATATTTAGTGTAAGAGGATAAAAGGTTGGACATTTTCTACCACTTGAAAAATCATGTCTATTCATGCCTACAGAGGTGTGCATTATTCTAAGTTGAAGCTAAATTTTGTATGATGCTAAATTGACTATTGAAGCTAAATTCTGTATGAAGTAACTTGTTAAAGCTGACAAGACTACAAGTACATGAAGTGTAAGCAAGTACCTAGTATAAGAGTTCTCCGAATGTAGAAGGCTGGTCATATGTAGATACAGATGATAACAATGCTACAAATGTCTAAAACAAGACAACCCACTAATAAATGAAACAAAAAAGACACTAACAAATGTGAGATTACAAATATTTTGGTTTTTCCCAATTTAAATTGTTTTAAACAAATCTTACGTATTATTATTTCATATATATGCCACATTCACAATAACATAGATAACAATTATGCAAATTTTGATCATAGTGTAAATCTTAAAAAAATTGCTACAAGTATTTTATGAAAATTCAAATTTAGTGTAAGAGGAGTACATGAAGTGTAAGCAAGTACTTGGTATTAAAGTTCTCCCAATGTAGAAATTTGTTCGTCTGTAGATATAGATGATAACAATACTCCAAATGCCTAAAACAAAAAACAACACTAATAAATGAAACAAAAAAAGGCAGTAATAAATGGAACAACAAAGGGATGAATCAACCAAGGGTTTCAAACAAGTACTTGCAAAAAATCCATTGTGCCTATTTTATTTTTTTGTTTTTTCATATGCACATGCATGATAATATAATGTCATTGGTTTCTTTTTTTTTGGAATGTATAGTTGAATCACATGACCATGATAATATAATGCCATAGGATGTGTGATTGGGTTGTTGATCCATTTATGGATCAAGTCCATTTCCTATGTTACATCCCACCTTAGTTTGATATTTCTTTAGATTAATATTAGGTTAATTAGTTCATACATGCCACATTGACAATAACATGCATAACAACTATGCAAATTTTGATCATAGTATAAATCTTAAAAAACTTACTATAAGTATTTTACAAACATTCAAATTTAGAGTAAGAGGAGTACATAAAGTGTAATCAAGCACCTGGTATTAAAGTTTTCATAATGTAGAAAGTTGGTCGTCTATAGATATAGATGATAATAGTGCTCCAAATGCCTGAAACACATAACAACACTAATAAATGAAAAAATGAAGGAATAAATCAACCAAGGGTTTCAAACATGTACTTGCAAAAATCCATTGTGCCTATTTTATTGTTTTGTGTTTTTGATAATATATTTTTAGGCACGCATGATAATATCATGTAATTGGTTTTTTTTTTTCGGAATGTATAGTTGAATCACATGACCATGAAAATATAATGTCATAGGATGTGTGATTGGGTTGTTCACCCATTTATGGATCAAGTCCATTTCTTATGTTACATCCCACCTTAGTTTGAATTAAATTTCAAATTAGTCTTAATCCTAGTGAACTCCATGTTTTAATACATAATTTGGCATCAATGCATTACGCACTCATACATTTACAAAAGTGTAAGGTTTAACACATTGTTGTAAGTTCAAAAAAACAATTGCAACACGTTTAACTTTTAGTTTAGAGTGAGTGAGGTATATTCCTCTGACTCATCCAAGCTAATGACAATAATTTCAGTTCGATGATGCACACGAAGGTGCTCATCTTCCCTTTTAGTTTTATTGGTAGGTTATTAGTATTGTTCCCACTTGATACAGGTCTAGAAAGAGTTGGTTCCCTTGGTTTAGTTCTCGAAGTGAATGGTTGATGGGCTAAATCTGCTACAATACTTGTGTGTCTTTCTAGCTTGCTTAAGCTCTGCTTTATCATCCTTGATTATGCTCATGGCATGGGAGAAATATTCATCATCTCCAAGCTAGGCTTCCACATCAATGTTTGCCCCTTTGATAGTTGTTGTCAGAGCTACCTACTCCTTTTTAGCTTGTATCACTCGTTTCTGATGACAGACTTTGGACTGGCTGTTTGCTTGGTACGTACCATTTTTGGCACAAGGTTTCCAAATATTAGTGTCAAAGTTTAAAACGCTTCATAGGCACAATGATCCATCCAAATTCTACTTGTATGTAACAAAAAGTGTTATAATATTTATCGCTATTTTAACCACTTATCATCTAATATTGTACCTTAAAAATTTACTTGTTATATATTTCTTTCCTATTACCACTATTTCCACAACATTTTTACGATGACTACTATCCCATTTAAAACTACTTCTTTGGCATAGGGTGTTCTTACAACAATATATTTTAAAAATCTAGTTCGAGATTCTACTAATTTTATGTTTTTTTTTAAACTACTTCTTTGGCACAGGGTGTTCTTACAATTATTTCAACATTTTAAAGACTTTTTTCTTACTTTGTTTAGCATATTTATATTACATTTATATTGTTTAACATATTTACAAATAATCCCCATGCACTTAAACTTCAATTAATAAGGTGAAAATGCATCAACATAGTTGTACCTAATAGTTTCTTTATGCCTAATGACTTGCATCTAGACCTCTAACTAGGGGCCAGACCCTAAATCTAACATTAACTTAACATGATCCAATTACAAAAAACCATCTATGCCCCTAATTGCATTAGCAAGCCCACTATTCTCATGTAATTGGACAATTTGGCAAATTGTAATTGACCCCTGATAATACCCATCCATGTAAGCGCTTGCACACCTACCAATGACCAATGTAATGCAGACATAAAATCTCGACATCAAGTCAATTACCAAACATTGACTTGTTGAACTATTACCACCTTATCCAAGTGATGCCAGAATCTTATGGTTGTGGATGATTTAGGCAAGATCAACAGTGGAGGCTGAAATTTTTATGTACACTCAACGTGCGAACAAATCTCAAAGTTCTTGGTAGTTCAACACATCTCACAAATTTTGGCAATTCTTTGTGAGGGAATTTAATGCCACTTAGTTTTCCCATTTTATGAACTTGGGTTATTTGAAATTATGAAGCTCAAAGCTTTTGGAAATTTTGATCTATTATAAGGTCTACTTTCAATTTCTTGCCATAATTGCTGTAAATATAAATGGTGATTTTTTTTGGGGGTGGTGGGAATTGTCCATTGACCTAAGGGGAAGTCGTAAGACTTTGATTTGGTCAGTTAGAAAAGAAATGGGTTTTGTACTTGTCTGGTGGGCTAGAGCCTGGAAAGAGTACCAGAGCTCCACAAACTGCTTGATAAATATATTTTTTCATAAATTGTACAAGAACTACCAAGAAGAGTACCTATACTTTTATGTACTATATCTACTTAAGCTTCAATGTGAGATAAGGTTTTTTATATCTGATAGTCCACATTTAACAATTTTTTCTTTGTTAAAAATACTTTTATAAGTTCATTGTACATGAAAAAATTCAAGGTGGATTGTAAGTCCGATTTCATCTAGAACTCTTTCTTACTTTGGTTTAATTAATAATGCATTGACTAAAATGAAAAAGCCTGCAAAATGCATGGGATGTTTGAAGAAGCCTACTGCAGATTTGTTCGCACATTGGGTGTACATAAATGAACGCTTTTTTCGTAGGAAAGTTTCAGATTTGACGTATCATGATCCACAAAGAGGAAAATTCATAAAAAAAAATGTGCATTTAGCTGAAAACTTCAAATTCAAAATTGCTCTCATTAAAATTGAGTTAGAAAAACAAAGAATAAAAGCTTCATCCATTCAAGAGCTTGGAAATTAAAATGAATGACCTTACCTTTAAAAAAAAAGACATATTCACCTCATAAATAAAAATGCATATCACAAGAATCAGTCAATGACGTCCCAATGTTTTCCACAACTCAGAATTCAAAGGAGGAGATGCAGATTTCAAAGAAAATGAAATATTCCAAAGTAAATACAATGATAACATGGTCGGACACTATGGGACTTATCTGTTAAAAGCAAATCACATCAAGTAGTTCTAAATTCAGTCAATTAATTCAAATCGACAGAAGCCTCAATTTTGTTACCTGTCCATTTCAAACTTGAGGTGTCGATTGTAAACAATCATGATTGTATACATCAAGAATTTCGTTGCAGTTGATGTATATCATTCTTTTATATTTTCAATTTTATTTTTAATTATTTTTTTTTGGTTTTATTAATTTGTAATTTGAATTAAGTAGTTCTTATTAATTAAGTTAACTCTTAAATTAATGTATTTGCAAACAAAATTAAATTTTATTAAGAGCATCTCAAAATTACTAAGTATTGAGTAGTTTTTGAATTTTTTTTAAAATTAAATATTCATAAAATTATATATTAAAAATAAAATAGAAAAGTTTTAGAATTTTAATAGTACAGAAATGATCAATTAAAATTACTAAGTATTTACTATTTAATTTAGTTGAACAATTCTAAAACTATTTATATTTACCTAGTCAATTTTAATTAATATTACCAATCTTTTTTATTTTTAATTAAAGAAACAATTCTTGGAGCCACTGCTTTATTTAGTTTGGATAGTTTTTAATCTGAATTAAGATTTATTGAACAAAATTTACTAAGAGCATCTCCAAAAATTACTAAGTGATTATTGAAACATTTTAGAATTTTTTCAAAATTTTTAGCAATTCATAAATTTATATATACATTTGTCTTTTAGTTTTTTCTTATTTTTAATAATTACAAATTTAGATATATTTTAGTGTTAATAATTAATAAAAATTTCTCTAATAAATATCTATACTTTCATAATAAATAAATATTTTGATTATTTTTTAATAAATTTTTAATTATTTATGTAAAATTATTTAAAATATTTGAATGAATTTTACTTTTTTGAGAAAATGGAAAATATAAAAATATATTTAAATTTATCACTATTTATCTTAAATAATTTTGCATAAATAATTAAAATAAATATCCAAATATAAAAATACCCCATATAAAATTATACATCAACTAATAATAAGAACTTTAACGATGAAAATATTAAAAATGTATTGAAATTTATCTTCCTTAAAAAATATTTATCTTAAATAGTTGATTTCAAATATCAAGTTATTCAAGAAACAGTTTAGATAAAATATCAAGTCATACAAGTCACTAATATTATTTTTCATATTTATTTCAAATATCAAGATTTACATAAAAAAAAGGGTGATGATTTCAAGAACTCTCCTTGATTTAAGGTAGAGTTTTTATGAACACACTCGAAAGTCTCTCGACATAGAAGTTTAAACGTTCAAAGCTCCTCTACTTATCACCGCCAAACTCCTGTAGAAACGTTCAAAGCTCCTCTACTTATCACCGCTAATATCCCGTATAAATGTTTTATTAATTAATAGGTTATTAAATATCAAAATGGCTCCACTGATCACCACCTCAGTTCCATATAAGAGTTCAATTTGGTGAGTAATGATCATAATACATGTTGGCGAGAAAGGCACCTATATGCAATCATAGCGAAGAACGATGTATGTAGCATACTTTATGAAATGGTGTTTTGATTCTCCTTATTTTCATTGCTTGTATGGTCTTACAGTTCCATAGTTTTATGTAGCATTAGAAACATATACACAATATATATTTGAAATTATTTCAAGATAGATTCCTGTTCATCATTGTTTTCCTTTCATTTAAAGTCTCAATTTATGTAGTGAATGATACTTGGTTGGCAGACTGTTACACAGAGACAAGACTGTGCACTAAAGTGTTTGCAAAGGACAACTCACTCTCTTGAACAAGGTATGATTGATAAGATTTCTTGCGTATTATGTCTTGAGCTGCTTTCTATATTTTAGCCTCACTTTACAGTTTTCGCTTACTTTAGGTTTCTAAAGAAATGAGCATAATTACTCAAGGCAAAGCCTATGTTAGTGTGCCTAGTTATTTTCCAATAAATTATAGGGAAGTTTAGTATGCAATTTTTTTTTTGCTTGAATGTATTTGATTTTACCTTAGCTTTCATGGGTTGTGGAGAATGACTGTATTTGATAGTCAAAATATTTATCTCATAGGTTTTTTTTGTATTGGATAGTAAGACACTTACCAATTTTTATTAAAAATGTATTGGATAGTCATAACACTTTCTGAATTATTATGAGGGAAAACACTAAACTAAACTGTTTCAAATATTTATGTCATTGGTTTGTTAAAAAATTTAATTAGGCAGACAAACCATTTACCTTGGTTGTAAAATATCTCAATTACCTAGTCAAAATATTTAAACATTTATTCTGCCAAAAAAATGTATTGGGTAGTCAAAAATATTTATTTTTCTAGTTTGAGGAAAAAATATTTAGAAAACTCTATTGGTTAATCAAAATATCTACCTCATATGTTAACAAAAAACAAAAAATAGAATTTACTTTGCTGTTATTGATCTCAACTTCTCTACTAATTTGGTGATTTCCAATGTGTTATACAAATTCGTCATAGTAAATAAAGTGGTTATGTATATGGCATATTTACATACTTTATTGGATCACTATTGCAACATCTCATATACCATGGCACATGTTTCTCCAACTTTACCACCTTCCAACTAGTTTCCCTATTGGGAGCAAAGGCATGGCTGCTCAGGCTCCTAGCATCACTCCTAGACCCACCTAAGGTGATGACCCTTCCTTGGTTGGCTTCCTAGTGAGACAGTTGGCCTCCACCCTTGGGGTAAATCCTGTGTTAGTGTGCCTAGTTATTTTCCAATAAATTATAGGGAAGTTTAGTATGTGAAAATTTTGTTGCTTGAATGTATTTGATTTTACCTTAGCTTTCATGGGTTGTGGGGAATGACTATTTTTGCTAGTCAAAATATTTACCTCACAGGTTTTTTTTGTATTGGATAGTAAGATGCCTATTTTTAAAAAATGTATTGGATAGTCACAACACTTCCTGAATTATTGTGAGGAAAAACACTAAACTAACCATTTCAAATATTTATGTCATTGGTTCATTAAAAAACTTAATTGGGTAGGCAAACCATTTACCTTGGTTGTAAAATATCTCAATTACCTAGTCAAAATATTTAAACCACTTATTCTGCCAAAAAAATGTATTGGGTAGTCAAGAAATATTTATTTTCTTGGTTTGAGGAAAAAATATTTAGAAAACTTTGTTGGTTAATCAAAATATCTACCTTACAGTATGTTGTTAACAAAAAACACAAAATATAATTTACTTCACTATTATTGATATCAACTTCTCTACTGATTTAGTGATTTCCAACGTGTTATACAGATCCAACTCATAGTAAATAAAGTGGTTATGTATATGGCACATTTATAGACTTTATTGGACCACTATTGTAACATCTCATATACACTGGCACATGTTTCTCCAACTTTACCACCTTCGAACTAGTTGCCTTGTTGGGACCAAAGGTGTAATGCCCTAAATTTTGCATGAAGCAAAAAACACAACTAACAATTTTTTTTTGAATAAAGTTACAATGTGCACATTAATACACTAACAGTCGATAACCATGCACTTGCATGGTTGAATACTACATGCATCGAGGAACATTGCTCGTACAACATCACTGTCGATGTGTCATCCGAGAGCGGGGAGTGGAGGAGTAAACGTAGTTGGGTGCATAGAGTCCATCTCATGCACCCTCAATCCACAATTGGTAGGCTCTAAAACCTAGGCTAAACAAGGATTCTATAAATGACCTAATTAGCTAAAGATATGGCATATTAGGTTTTATTAGGTTTTATTTTCCATGTTCACAAGGTTAGGGTTGGTATAGTGGTTATTCATAATGGTAACACTCATCATTATTCTTTTTATCCATTTTTGAATCTAAGGATACCAAATTTGGTACCATCCATTTGTTGTGGTAGACATTACTATTCACCCTTAGAAGTAATAATGTTAATACAAATTAACATTAATATTATTGTAACTTGTCCTTAGTGGGCATATTAATGAATCAAGACAATGATAATATTAATGACATTATTTTAGGAAATGTTAATATTAAAATACACATTAATATTAATGATATGATACTCATCTAAAGAGATGTCAATACTAATTGAAATGGTAACAATGTTATAGACACTTTAACCTTACAAATATTAATAATATTTTATATTAATACTAATGATAAGTATTAGCATTATATAAAAAAATAGTTTATTTATTGTTACCAATTTATATATATTATATATCAATTCAATTATACTTAACTATTATTTATTTGGTTGTTTACTTATTCTTATATAATTTACTCTAAAAGTAATTTAAAGAGAATTATAAGAATAAAGGGAATCATATACAAATAATTATGCTATTGCTACTTATATTCATGTTATTATTTACAAGAAAAAAAGTAAAGAGATAATCTAAAGAAATCCATAGTGATACTAAATCTAGTATAAAAGGATCCTTCTTGAGAATATGGGAATATATTTCCTTTACTTTATTTAAGGGATTACTTAACTTAAAACTACACGATGACTCTTTTTCTTTTATTTTCTTTAAAATATAGTGGGAATATATACTTCATTCCTTTATTTTTTGTATTGAACAAAAGAAAAGAATTACAAGAATGGAGCTGCCAATAGTAGCTATAAAACCAGGCCAAAATAAGGGACTTTCAAGAGTCAAATGACATTTGCAAAAGTTGTACAAAAACTCAACCATAAAAAAATTACATAGACAAAGGCTGTATAACATTTTGGCAATGACCAACATTATTGTCTGGCTGAAACTTCACTATCTGATCTTGAATCTACTGTAACTATTGTTTAGCCCTCCCATTTCTCTTACATATAACCTAGATTTGCGAAAAGAGAACAACTACTTAAAGACACATGTTTAAGGAATCCTTAAACATAGGAATACATGGGGGCCTCCTAAAATGTAGGGTTATGAACTATGAGTAAAGTTAAGGAAATTTATTTATTGCTATTTATAGATGACTTCTTGTTTTATCCTTTACCACACATGCTACTCTTCAAGTGACCGTTATTACCTATTTGCCAATGTGAATTAACAATAATAAAAAAACAAGGGAAATAATTATCTTGACTCAAGGACTTACATATAAATTGACAGGTAGTCAATATCCAAGGTATTATTTATATGATGGTTTTCAAATACATTAAATAAAAAAAACATGACACATGGCTTATAGTGAATTTTATTATTCTAGAGAGATAGCTTTTTAGCTAAGATAGTGGAAAACTATTCCAACGATTTCATCCATTATATTTTTTACTTTATGTTTATTTATTCTCCCGAGAAAGGCTAGATAAGAGTTTATATTTAAATGATGCAGTTTTTTTTTTGTGAACTATTTTCAACGGATTGCTACGCAGATATTAACTTTACGTTGTTAAAAAAAAAAGACACTAAATCTATTATTGATATGGTGACAAAATGGAGTAAATGACATTAATTTTTAAATACTGTACAAACTCGCCAGTAATAATGTTTTCTCACGAGGCCAGTTAATTGCCAAAAAGATAGAGACATTACTATAATAATAATACTAGAAAGAGTTACATCAATACGTTAGATATTAATGGAAGAATTAAATTCCTCCATTCACACACAACAGGTTAAAGGGGTGACACGAATGCTGGAGGATCTGCTCAGAGCCAGATTGATCACATAATCACGTGCTTGATTATAGCCATTTTCTATGGAGAGCTAAATAAATTTCATTTTATTTTCTTTGCCTGCCAGACATGAGGTGGTATGCCATATTAAATCTCCTATCAACCAACAATAATCATATTCTATCGAACTTGCTTGCTGCCCTAAAAGTTTGTAATGATTTTAATGCTTTACTTGTATACAGGAAGGTACCTTGGCATCGATCACCATTAAGGTTTGGCTGGGTAGAAGCTCAAAATATTTTTGAGTGATGTTTGACTGCAGAATGAAAAATGGTGAAGGCTTCAGTTGATATCTCAAATGAATATGCAAAAAATAGAATCCTGCAGATAGGGAGGCATTGATAAACATTCACTATGTTTCCTTGAATTCGAATATGAATTATTTGATAAATATATATATATATATATATATATATATATTTCTCTTTTTATTTCAACACACAACGCTACATCTCACACTGGCAAGTTAGGGACTCTACAGGTTCGCCCATGGAGTATATGCGCATACTACATGCCAATATTTTGTGTTTTGTTAAATGAAAGAAGTGCAGGGTTCTACGTTGACATTACATCTACACCTCAAGCCCCCGAAATATTTTCTAACTCTATAGATCTAATTATTTATTTTATCTATTTACTTTTACTGGCATGTTATGAGGCAGCTCCTATGCCTGATTCATTTTTTCTCTTTTGCAGAGTAGTGCGCCATTCGGCAACATACGTCAAGGGTTTCTTATTCACAAGTTTTTTAAAAAGTAAATACAGAGTAAATTTGAGGATAAATCGATCTAATCTATGTTTTGTAGAGACTGTAAATGAGTTTAATGAAAATTACCATTGCAGGAGTATATAGGGAAATATTTTAATTTCTTATATATTCAAACATGATACATTTCCTATTTTAACAGATACAACATTATAGATTGTATATGCAACATAGTCTTTATTTGCAAAGTTTTCAATACCTAGAATAATAATATGCTTTCATTGTAGGCATAATATAGACTTGCACAAATTTTCACATAGGTTTCTCAACATGGTAGCGAACATAGAACTTGTATTCAAACTAGATTAAATGCATAATGAATTCTTTTCCAATGCATTGAAATATAAACTATTTCTCACAGAGATTAAATGCACAATGAATTCCTTTCCAACATTATTACAAAAGATAGATACCATATAAGAAGATGATTCCTTTCAACAAAAAAATTGCATATAACAAAAATGAAAAGAAAAATATTATAACCCATGTTCCCACAACACACACACACATATTATATACATATAACAAAGCTTCCATCACTTTTACATATGTCTTCAAAATAACTTCAAATTGCACAAAATAAGGTGACTCTTCCAAATAGAAAGGTTCTTCAAGATTTTCAACTTGCACTATTTACACAATGCTTTCTTTCCATGGTCAATAGGGAGTGCTCACCTCCCAACCTTGGGTTGGAAAACCAACCACCCCCAAGCTAGGAGGTAAACAAGCATACAGGTGTACACAACAATAGTATAAACAAGCAACTCTAAAATAACAACGGACAAATTTTTCCACACAATAACCAACAAGGAAAAATACATGTATACAAAATCCTTTTCCCCAAGGCTTCCAAAACACACATAGAAAGTCTACTCATGGATTTCTTTAGGGAGAGACAAGGTGCACTTGATCTTGGGGTGTATACAAATATATATATATATCCTTTTTGAAAACATATCATGGGGACTTCATTCCCTTCTTCCTACACATCCTTATACCATGCATCATCATTCCAACCATCCAAACTCCAAACATTTTAGTGGGTAATCATATCCTATCCAAAGCCACAAACATTTTAGTGGGTACTCATACCCTATTGATTTCTTTCAAGTGATAAAAACCCCATGAAGGTGCTACCTTTCTCTATCCCACACATGCATTGCTCACCCTCCTTAAAGAGGAGCTAATCCAAACACCCATCCCACAAAAATCAAAAACAACCAACATAAAAAAAACATTCAAAAAGAGTAATAAACATTCAAAAAACCATTACATGTAATAAAAATAAAGATTTAAAGCCAAGTTTTGTGTGCAAGCTTCCAAATATCAAGTTGAAGAAGAGATCACCCCACTCTTTCCTCTTTTCCCCCAAATCAAGCCATAACCAAAATTTCCCAAAAAGAAAGGAACCCCTATTTTGGCTTTCCAAAGGATTGAAATAGGAGTCAAGGGTTGAAATACATTGGAGAAGAGAGTGACACATGTCACTCTCTCATTCACTTCTATGGACACCCTCCCCACAAGTTCTCACATATGTGTGAGAACTCTTGGGGAAGTGAAAGGAAAAGGAGTGTTCAACACTCAACAAAGGCTTTCAAATTTCATAAATGATATTTTGGAGCCAACACTCCAACCCCATCCCCAAAATCCATTACCCTTCTTAATGGTCAATTAAGAAGGGTCACAACTTGCAAAATTCAAAACTTATGGGCTTGATTTGACCCTAACCCATAGGTAACCATCCTATGGGTTAATTAAGGGTCAATTAACCCAATTTAAGGACCAAATTAACCTTTAAAACTCTCAAAATAAAATTGAATTTAAAACATAATAAGGATAATTCAAAATTACCCAAAACCCTCATCAAAAGTTTAATTGGCTTTTAAACATGATCGAAAGATTAAAAACTAAATATTTTTATCATGAAATAAAATACAACACAATGAGACTATGGTCCCTCCAAATGGACTATAGTCAGTTTTACATGGATAAAACAATCGGATACCCTTGATTACCTCCAATCCCATTAGCCATGGGCATGTACCTACACACTCAATTTCCACATGTCAATATATAATGCATGATAATCAATAATTAACTCAACAAATCCATACATATAATTAACACATTCAAATCCTGAAATTAATAAATTTGAAATATCAATATACATAATTATTCTTTTTCTAGTAATTAACATATTCTATTAGTTCAGACTAGCCATGAAATTATTATAAAGAAATCACATATACACCTAATTCAATTTTAACATCTTATCAATTATATATCATAACCACTTATCCATTCCTACCATGATAGTCAGATCAACAAAAGAATATCAAATAAAGAAAACATAATGTTTATATATTCATCATAAACATCATAAACATGAAACCAACATAACATCCAATGTCCATGATCATCCCAAAATAGTCTAAACCACATAAATTATCAACATGATCGAATCAAAATGCAATCAAATGGGGTGTATCAAATAGTAGGTCTCACATCCTCCTTCCCTAGGAATGACCTTCCTCCTGGAAGTCATCGAAGAGGTGAGGATATAAAACCCTCAAACGTGAGGCATCCTCCCAAGTAGTTGCTTAGTCATAAGAGACCCACTGGAATCTAACTTGGTCCACCTCTTGACCTCGAAGGGCCAACATCTATCGATCCAAAATGTGAATGAGATCCAATGGTAGCTACTCGTCCAACTCATCCTTGAGCCTAAATAACTGTGGCTTGATGCTTACCTTGGTGGCTCTCGACCACTGTGAAAACTTTGTGGGATTTACCCACATCACGAACTGTTTGCTTTGACCCTGCTTGCCACTCCCTAGCCAAGTTCCCAATTGCACCACATACGTAACATGGTCCTCGAGTTTGGACCTATGCTGAAAGAGTCCTGATATCCTACTGACCTCCAGTCATGATAAACCCACTAAACCCTCCTCTAAAACTCTGTTGTGAACGTGTTGGTGTAGCTTCTTGAATTTGAGGATGTTGAACTTGTCATGATCCCTGTACCTTCTAACCACTATTAGGGCCACTTTGGGAACCCTCTTGTTGCCTAGGCCTCTGACTGTAGTGCCGTTGTTGTGGTGTCCTAGATTTTCCTATAGAAGGTCTGAATCCTCCCTTCCAAGGGAGGGGAGGTCATCGAGAACCATGTGACTAAGTACCCTGATTGTGGTTTTGAAACCAATCTCATGCCTCCTGGGACTTCCCCTAAATATCCTTTGCTATGAGGACCTTCTCTACCATAACCCAAAGGTTCTCTAGATTACCCATGCACACAGGTCCTAATATGCCTACATTGAGTTCCCTGATAAAATGGTTGAAAAGAAGCTTCTCATCTTGGAGGTAGTCCACATACTGTAGTAGCTCAAGCAATTGACTCTCATATTGTGCTACCGACAGTCCCCTCTGCTAAAGGTCATGAAACTCATCAATGCGGCATTGTAAAAAATGCTCAAATAAATAGCGTGCTCGAAACTGCTCTAGGAAAGTCTCTCATGTGAGTGTCAATAGATAATTGGTGCTTGTACTCCTCCTGGCGCCACCAAGTAGAGGATGCACCTCTAAGTACAAGTACTGCACAACATGATTTTACATTGCTTACATGTGCACATAATCCAAAGAACCTATCAAGACTGAGAAGCCATGAATCAGCCTCTAATCCATTCTCGGATCCCTTAAAATTAGGTGGCTTAAGTTGTATCAGTTCTCGAACATGATCTCTTGAATCATGGTATGATCTATCCTCGAATGCTACCTGAGGATGAGGTATCTGTGGTGGAGGATCTAAGTGAATTGATCCCCTCTCCCCCTCCTCATCATACTCATTTGGAATGCAATAGGGACTCCTGCTATGCTCTCTATGTTGTGATTTGTGTGCCTCAGTTGAGTGATGAGTCTGCTTTGGTCTTGGGCCCTCCTCTGTTGCTAGTAATCAAGTGTGAATAACCCCAATCAATTCCTCTAGTGCATGGAGGATTTGAGAATTAAGGTTCTATGAAGGATCATGTTGTGATGCCTCAGAAACATGTGGGGGTGTCGGTGGTGTCTCAGATCATTCTCTCTCTACCTCGCATCCACGACCATGACTCCTCCTAGTCTTAGGTGTCATCCTACATAATGATCACATGCGAAAGATTAATGTGATGAACACATATTCCCAAAGTTCCCAGTGTTGGAACCTAGGCTCTGATACCAAATGTAATGCCCTAAATTTTGCACAAAGGAAAAAACACAACTAACAATTTTTTTTTTTAATAAAGTTACAATGTGCACACTAATACACTAATATTCGATAACCATGCACTTGCATGGTTGAATACTACATGCATTGAGGAATGTTGCTTATACAACATCACCATCAACGCGTTGCCCAAGAGCAGGGAGTGGATGAGTAAATGTAGTCGGGTGCACAAAGTACATCTCATGCACCCTCAATCCACAATTGGTAGGCTCTAAAACCTAGGCTAAAGAAGGATTCTATAAATGACCTAATTAGCTAAAGATATGGCATATTAGGTTTTATTAGGTTTTATTTTCCATGTTCACAAGGTTAGGGTTGGTATAGTGGTTATTCATAATGGTAACACTCATCATTATTCTTTTTATCCATTTTTGAATCTAAGGATACCAAATTTGGTACCATCCATTTGTTGTGGTAGACATTACTATTCACCCTTAGAAGTAATAATGTTAATACAAATTAACATTAATATTATTGTAACTTGTCCTTAGTGGGCATATTAATGAATCAAGACAATGATAATATTAATGACATTATTTTAGGAAATGTTAATATTAAAATACACATTAATATTAATGATATGATACTCATCTAAAGAGATGTCAATACTAATTGAAATGGTAACAATGTTATAGACACTTTAACCTTACAAATATTAATAATATTTTATATTAATACTAATGATAAGTATTAGCATTATATAAAAAAATAGTTTATTTATTGTTACCAATTTATATATATTATATATCAATTCAATTATACTTAACTATTATTTATTTGGTTGTTTACTTATTCTTATATAATTTACTCTAAAAGTAATTTAAAGAGAATTATAAGAATAAAGGGAATCATATACAAATAATTATGCTATTGCTACTTATATTCATGTTATTATTGACAAGGAAAAAAATAAATAAAGTAAAGAGATAATTGTTATGCCTTGCATACCCACCCCTTTTATTTTGGAACAAAATGGGCCCCCCTTTTGCTTTTGTTTTGTCCTTGGTGTTTTGTTTGGGTTTTAGGAGCTGTTTGTTTTTCTCCTAAGTCCTAGTTTCTTTTGGTCTGGCGGAAGTAGAGTCAGAATAGAAAATGGACTTAGAACTTTTACAAAGTTCTAATTTCGGATTCACTCCCAGTCACAGTTCCACCCTTCTTCCTTGTTCTTTTTTGTTGTATTTTGGTTGGTCTCGCGCCCTAGGGGTCAGTTTTTCCCTTGAGTCATTTCTTGTTTCCTTGTGTTTTATTTTTTTCCTGAGCGGAAGTGGAACTGAGGATGGAAGTAAACTTGGAACTTTGTAAAACTTCCAGATTTGGATCTCATCCAGATCCCACCCTCGCTCACTTGCTTTGTGTTGTTGTTTCCGTTGATGTCTGGAGTGGGTCCGGTTTTTGTTCTGGTTTCGCTTCCCATCATTTCTTTGTCCTTGTCTCAGTTTTATTCCTTTGTCAGGAGGAAAACTGGAATTGGAACCGAACTTGGAACTTTGCAAAAATTCTAGTGCTAGTTTTGGTCTCGAATCCGCCCCCATCTTCCTTTGTTGTCTGTCCTTGCCGCAAGACCAAAACCGGGTGTAGAGTTGGGTAAGAGACTTGTTAAAGGTTTCTTGTTCTATTCTGGATCCGGGTCTATGTCCGCCCTACCTTTTATTTCCACATGATTTTATTGTTTGTTTACGTTGTTTGCCCTGCCCTTGATCTACCGCATTTATTGCATTAATTGCAACCTCCTCACACACATTTAGTGATTTTAAAACCTTAATCGAGGTTAATTGGATCATTATCTTTGTTATCTAAGTTGTTTTAGCAAACTAGAGCCGAGATAACTTTGAGAGGAGCATGATTTGATTGCGGAGGCATGTTGGTGAGCAGATTTTATCAACTTTCAACCTTTCCTTGTTGGCATTTCGAGGTAGGATCCTTTCCCTCTCTTTTCCCGTTTGTGCTTTGTTGTTTCATTTTTGTGTTCTAGCACGTTCATAGGGCCTTTTCCTGTGAATCTTCATTTGTTCCCTTTTGCTTTTCTGGTTTCATTTTGTCTTTTTCTATTTTCCATTTGCTTTTTCTATCTTTCTATTTGTTTGTTTTCTGTTCTACTATCGCTTTTGTGGCAGGTTTGTTCTACCGTGCCCTAGTTTCTAATTAGGGTTCTGTTTGATGGGGTCCTCTATGCTTTAAATGTTTGAAAATATGTTTAGAGACCCCTCTGACCTTATTTTCATGTCGATTCAGTGATTTCCATGTTGGGTTTTTGTTGCCCTAATTATCTGAGTCAACGCGTCGTGCAAACTAGGGTTTGCTCAATGACCTTTACAAATATCCAACCCTAGAGTTAAATTTGGTCTTTATTTGGTTAAAGGGTGAGGTTAAGCCCATTTATTTGAGATTCCCATATTATCTCATGTGACTCAGTTACTTAAGCTCATGTGACCATCTCTTCAAGAAATTGCTTTGTTTTGAGTAGTAAACTAGCGAAAGCGGACTCGAGAATGAACTCATCCTGTAAGTATTTGCAATGGGATTCATTCCCAAAATGGTCCCGCTTTTGATTACCGTTGAATTTGGTCTTCACACTTACTCTTTGGCAGAATCAAAACTAGAGTAGAGGTTGAACTTGGAACTATTGATTGGTTTTGAGTTCGGTTTCTGTTCTGATCACGATTTTGGTATCAATCCTGATTCTGGTCTCGATCCCGCTTTGTGTTAAAATGGTTTCCTATTCCCTATTATTCTGTGACTCTGCTTTCGATGAATATGAAATTTGACTAAGTATGAAAGTTGTCTTGAGGAAGTAAAGGGTGGTATTAGATGATGTATTGATTTTTATGCTTTTTGTTCATCTAATACATGATTTTATTGTAGAAATAAGAGATGTTAGGAGCATCAGAAGAGACTTCTCAAAGGAGCCAACCTACAGAAACTTCAAGGCAAAGAGCCAAGTCAAAGAATATCAAGGTGGAACAACTCCCATATACTCTGAGGTACAAACATCAAAGTCCTACCATCACAGCTAGCAAGGTGGAATCGGATTAGGCCAATATTACAGATGCAAACTTGGGCCCCTTCAACTATGAAGAGTTGTATGAAGAGAAATTTAGTTAAGATGTCCTAGGAAGAACAAAGAGGATTGTTCAATCTGGTTTGGCACATGTTTCCCTCTTCCCTTTATCTGTCCAATGTCTAGAGTTGATACTTACAATAGCTGGAGGTTACAATACTACCACTAGACAATGTGTGGACCTACAGGGAAACATTATCATTGACCTTACACCACAAATGATAAGGTTTATGTTCAATGCATCTACTCCATAGAACCCCAGGAGGCTCAATGAGGTTGAAGCCCTGTAACTCTATGGAAAATAGAAGGAGACTAGTAGGACTCACATAAACAAGCATTGGATGAGGGTTGAAAAGAAGTCCCTAGCTAAGATTCCTGATCAGCCTAAAAGGGAAGATTTCTACAAAGAGATTGTTGATATAATAATGATGCTCTCAAGGGTGTTTGGGAAAAGAGATGCCTCCCAGTTCAAGGAATGGATGTTTCCTTTTATTCAGACCATCTTAGATGGCAGGAAGTAGTTTGAATAGCCTATGATTGTATCATAATTCATTCACAACCAGATGCTTAGAGTGAGAGAAACCAAGAGTTTCTTCATGACCTCTTATGTGATTTATGTAGTAGCCAGAAGGGGCATCTTTCCTAGATTGAATGCAGTGGGCATATTGGGAGAATCCAAAGGAAAAAAAAGGGCATGTGATCACTATGATCAACTCACCTTACAAAATTCTAAGCCACACTATATAAGGGTTAATGATGTATTTCTATATGTTATCATTAACCGGCTCACAGGAGATGCAGGCTACAGATTGAGCAGGGATGCTATGGCCTTTATTGCAGAATGGGGACATTAGTATATCCAATACCCAAGATTTACTTATTTCAGGCTAGCTAGTTTTGATGGCTACCCTCATCTACTCCCTAGGTTCTGCAGCAACATGATTGTCTTGATGGAGTTCATCTATCAAGCTATAGTAGTCAATCTTAAATTTTTGAATAAGCACAAGACTGGCTGCCATAAATTCACCATGAAGTTGGGTGAGTATAGTTGTGCACACAATGTGGTAGCTAAGGTAATATGTGATGTATGAAGTTGTGCACACAATGTGGTAGCTAAGGTAATATGTGATGAATTAATTCACTTGAAGTTAGGTTTGTACACCTCTGGGAAGAATTTTGATCCCAAACACAAGATGCGGGCCTTGCTTCCCACTGTTTTTGATAAACACTTTAATCTGCTGGAGGATTTTTGGATGGACTTGCAAGATGATTATGATTTGAGGAGAAGAAACTATGAAAGATTATCTATCCCACTCATGGTTGAGTATGGGATAAAGGAGGAAATCCTTGAGACATTGTCAAATGATGGGGTAACTTTGGATCCCCAATATGATGCTGAAAATGTAGGTACCAAGGACCTCGATCCAGTGGATTGGAATGTAGAAGATTCCATTGACATTAAGCGGTGCAAGGTTGGTATTGGATAGGAGCATCCAATGCATTGTTTGTGTAATGAGCTCATAGGTTTTAGTGTTGAACCTAGTAGCTCTGATACCACATGTAACATACTAACCCTTAAATGAAGTAAAAATTTCTAAGTTTTCACCTTTTGAGTAAATAAACTAAGTAACAAGTGATTGCAATAAATTTTCTCTTTTCTTTATTGAGAATTTACAAACAAGATGCATTACATATTAATACAAGGATTCCATTTCTTTTCAATAATTTCATAAGTTACAACAATACAAGAATGAAAACATATACATACATAGCTCAAAGAGCTTTGAAACAAATAGTTGTAAGATGGTCCAAGATCCTTCCTTACAAATCTTGGTTCTTCTGCTGCCTGTTGTGGAGGAGAAGCATCACTCAAGAGCTTTTCCACCAACCTCAGACTCTTAATGCGGTCCCTCACACATATCTCATTTGATCGATCACCCTTCCCTTTGATGAAGAGATTGATAGAGCAACCAATAACTACAACCAACTAAGCATAGTTTTGCGTCCTACATAACTGGAACTTATAATCCCAAAATATCAAACTAGCATGTAATACTAGATCATGGTGAACTGATAGTGGAGCCAAAGGTCATCACACTACTTTGGCCAAAGTGTTCTCAACGATAATTTGGAGGAAGGTCATCTATCACATACACTACTCAGGGCCGATTTGACTTGAGGCCATCTTAAACTATGCATAGGTATTTCCTTCAATGGATAATCTATCATCCTAGAGATAACCTATCACCATTTTAATCTACTTGGAATAAACCTACTTAACAAGTAAGATCACAAGCTCCCTCCCATATTGGATTAACAATCCTAGGAGTAAACACAAGCTACTCTAGTTAAATTAATAACTTATCTAAGTGTATCCCATGTGCCACTCATGTTCAATCATATCAAGTATATAATACCTATGATAAACACCAATCTCCTATCATGGAGTACTTACAAGCACATCATAAAAACAACATAAAAGCTTCTATTCCCTTTTCAATGACATTCTAAATTCTCTAAATGTAAGTACTTGGAAAAGACATTTCAAGCATACAAGGAGAAGAATTCATAATTTAAAAATATCAAAGAAGAATATCCTCATGCTTGTTATCGCTTGTCCAATCAATTGACAACAATGCAACCTCTCCCAAACAACAACAAGCTTGGTCTAATAACTTCCCAAGAAAACATCACTATGAAACTCTATCTCTCAAGTTGATTGTTTACTTCTCTCAAACAACAACTCTCTCACAATAAATAGAATTATCTTTCTCTCACACAAATAAAAATAGAGTACAAGCTAAAATAATGCATAGTAGAAACTTGCAAGAAGAATGTGTCCTCTCAATGATCAAGAACCCCTATTTATATAGTAGCTTGGTAACTTCTCAGCCTATAGTTTAGGCATGAAAATGGACAACAAACACCATGCAAAGCAACACATAAATCATAGCAAAAGAATGGTGACTAAACAAGTTCATACTCAACAAAACATCTACAGATTGACTTGCAAAACTAACAGCAATCAAAGACTTATTCAAATATGCACATGGATAATTTGAATTATCTCGAGCAATAGACATCTACAAAAAATAGGTTTCCAGAGGTGGCGCCAAAACTTCTACACTCCTCTCAATGTTGGCATGGTTTCCTTGCAAGTAGAAACTTTTAATTACCAATTTGCAACACCAAGCATTCATCGACTTGGTTTGGAGGTGAGTTGATTTAGATATTTACTCTCTGCTTGACAAAGTCGTTAACTATTTCTCATGTTTCAACAAATGTTGGTTCATGGCAGTTTAAGTTTACCAAGTCAAAGATAATCTTCACCATAGGCATCGATTAAGTCTATGTCATGCATTGACATAAGGCAATCTTTAAATGAAATGTGTGTTCCATAAAGCATGGCAACAAGAGTAAAACTTGGCTTCTATAAACATAGTCATAAGCAACTTCAAATCAGCCTCTAATAATCAGACTTTTATCATGATAAATGATAGTCGATCTTCAAACAATAATAAATATGTTATATATATATATATATATATATAAGCCATTTATGTAAGTATACATTCGATATATATATATAAATAAGTACATGGATGATAGTATTTACATGTAATAAACACAATATATCGAATGTATGCATATATATGTATATAAGTATATGCTTCTATGTACACGTATATGTATGTATATCTATATTGATACATTCATATGGGCATGTCCATTCGCCAATGTACACGTGTATCGATACATATTTACATATGAATATGTGTATATACTAAATATATATATATATGTGTGTGTGTGTGTGTGTGTGTGTGTGTGTGTTGACATTCGATTCACATTTAGCCATTCATAATTACCATCATATTGATAAATATTTACATACATGTAGTACATCTATACATGTGCATATACATGTCGTTAGATCCCATTGACATGTATGTTCATATATATACACATACTCCACGCACATCCCTCTTATTAATATAATCATAATAGTACAATAATGATCTCAAAGGCTCAAATAGATAAACACCACCTAATAATGCATGCAGTAGTAAACAAGACTCTTCCAATGCAAACACATCAACTAAGGATGACTTATAGTGCCCCTCCGTGATTGGCCTTTCTCGATAAATTTTGTTTGGGTTGTTTTAATTAAATTTATCTTATAATGTTGTTGGTTAGTGATGAATTAAATAAATTATTAAATAAATATATATGTTACTCTTAGATAATTAAATTATTAGATTAAGTATTAAAGTATTAAGTTATAAAGTGATTTTATAATATAAAGACAATTATTGCTTTATGTGGAGTTTTAATTAATAAATTAAATTGTGAGGAAATATTAATATAAAATATAATATTAAAATGGGAAAAGATATTAATATGAAATAAAAGGTTAAATCAGATAAAGATAATCAATAAAGAGATACAATTAGTAAAAAGATAGAAGGTTTTTGCATGCAAGATCATGCACAGTCTCAAACTGGTTGCTGAAAAGGAATTTGATGTCTTTTTAGAGATTTTGGAGATATTATTGGATTTTGTGCTCGAAAATAAGACAACTTTTCATTTTTGAAAATAATGATCTTATGGAGATTTTCATTATGATTAATTTGGGCTTCGGAAAAAAAAGAGAGTATAGTTTTTGGTTTTCATAAATAGCTTATGGTTTTGGAGACTTTTGTTTTATTTTGGGGATTTGAAATTGGATTTCTATAAAAAGAATTATTTGGGGGTTTTGAAGAAGTTGGAGTTGTAAGGTGAGAAGCTTGAACTTGGCATCAAATCTACAATGGTGCCAATTGTTTAAACCGGGTTCCTTTCTATTTTTGGAATTTCTTTGTGTGGTTTTGAAGCAAAGTTTGAATGTTATCAAAATATTACCTTGTTAAATCAATTAGAAAATTGTATTGTCTAATTTTTACCCAAGTCTCTTTCGGAAATCATTTTGTGAGTGTTCTATAAAATTATTGCAGCCCTTGAAGCCACCTTTCTTATGAAATTTTTTATTTAATTCATTTACTCCATTTTTACTTCTTCAATTTGTTTGTTTTTCCTGAAGCTTGATAGCTCAATTTGTATATATCTTGCAACCATTGTATTCGATATGATAAATTTGCCTCCTCCATTAAATGCATTTTCTTGAAAGTTTTTCAAATACATTTGCTTCACCTTTTTCCTTTGGCATCTAGTTGTTGAGCTTTAGCTTATTGTGTTGCATATTGTGTTATTGATTTATCCCCTGCCAATAAATCATCTTGATTGCATCATCCATAACTTTTCTTTTACAAACTAGGTTGGTGAGAGACTTAAAGGGTTTCTTTTCCTTGTTGTCTTCTAATCGCTGTCCAAAAAATCTCAAGAACCCAGATCGTGGTTTCTAAGATATGGTCCAAACACGGGGATGCTATCAAACTATTTTTCCCCATGGCTGTATTATATTATGGCTATAGAAAAATAATAGTTCCATTCATTTATATTATCTTGAATTTAAATGATTATTTATTCCTTCGAAAATATTTATTTAATCTTTTATTCTCCTATTTCACAGCGTTAAGTAGAAGTCTTGAATCTGGAAATACCCTGTTGTCTTCATTTGCCATGCCAACTTCTCCTTCTTGCACCTCCTATGGCTGGGACATGATTTTCTTTTCTTGCTCTGTTAGCATGCATTATGTTTTGGCATCTTCCCATTTTGAGGCTGCAATTTTATTTCTTTTAAAATCCTTCTTACTGTCAAATTAGCCATTTGACTTTACATAAGGCGTCTCTGTTGCCTTTTGGAAAACTTAATGCCTTGTATTCGATTGTCTTCCCTTCTTTGTTCTGCGATCTCACCTTGTGGATTGGTTGTTTTTGCATTTGATTGGAACACCATATACATCGAAGCTTTTAAATGGTCACATACATGATTTAAATCGCTGAGTCTATGTCGGTCTTTTTCGTTGTCTATGCCTCTTGTAGGGTCAATTCAATTCGTACTTTTCTTCATCTAAATTAGAGTGATAGGGAAAATTTCCCTAGTTTTATTCTCTTCCAATTAAATCAACCTCTAAGTTTGGGGTATTTAGAAGTAGTTTAATTTTAATAAGAAAATGTTTTATAGAAAGGGAGGAAACATGGTTAGTAGATATATTTGATGAGGCATAGTTAATGATATGAATTTTGGGAAAAGGGATTCTATTACTGTTTTATTAAGTTTCAATTTAAGTCTTGAATACAAATTAATGGTTTAGGAAAAATACTAAGGTAGTGGAGTGAATATTTATTTGTGAATTAGGTATTAGCTAATGCATTATCTATTCATTATGAACCAAAGATAGATCAAGATAAGTGTTTAATAAGTTAAATGATTTAGATAAAATGTAAATAACTTAGATTTTCTTTTCTCTGTGAACAAATTTAGAAAGTAGGTATATTAGTAAATTTATATTCATTTAATAGAACTTGTTATGTGAAATATTTAGTTAAGATATGAGCATTATAGCAAATTATGCTTAAGTTAAGATTTTAATATTAGGGTTTCATATTTTCTTGATAGAGAGGATTGCTTTGTTAATGATGTAGTTAGATATATGTGAGAAAAAGAAAATAGCTCTAGATTTATTTATTTTGAGTTAAATGAGTATTTCAGAAAGAGTAAATAAATGAAATTTCTTATATATATATATATATAGTTGTATGTTATTATTTCAATATTTAAAAGTTAATAATGTAAATAGGCTTATGTTGAAATTGGGAAATGTTATTGGTTATAATAGTTAAAATTGATCTATTTGTAGTTAGATATGTTGGAAATAGGATGCTATTTAATTGCAAATCCTAAATAATTATTTCATGTATCTCCTAGATTCTTGGAATGTGTTCAACAACACTAAGATTAGGATGAGATTAATTATTTGGATGAAATAAATCATGAAATTGACATTTATAGTTATTCCTAAATAATAGGAGCATGTGGGTGCACACATGGTAAGGTGACACTCACCTTGTGTTTAGTTAACTATACGGAGTAACAATTAACACTTCGAATGCATGTAAAGATCCTAGGAGTTAGGATTTAATGTTTGCATGTTTGAAGTTCAATTAGGTTTAGTTGGTTGGATGTTGATTGATTGTTGATTCGGTTATGGTTTAGTTATCTTCAGTTGCATGCATGTTGCTTATTTTGAGTTGCATGTAGTTAGCTTCAATTAACTTGGAATGCATGGCTAATAACATTGAGTTATATGATAGATAATAGGGACTACCTCCAGTTAACAGGGGATGGCCATTCTTGCATGAATTGTGTTGAGTAAATGTTTCAGTTAACTATAAATCACTTGAAGCCAACTTGGGCACCCAAGATCCTTTATTGGATTTACCTCTCATGCATGATAAGATATTTCTAAAAGCTCGGTTAAGTAGGATTACTTAAGGGTGCCAACTTTGAGGAAGAGCCTTGGAATTATCACCAAAGTGAAGGATGAGTTGTAGCTTCAATTTGGGACGCCCAAATGGATGAAGCACATGTTTTAGCATTGTTATTCACAAGATAACTCTATTTTCATGAGATATGGCGTACCTTTTAGGGATAGGGCTTGTGTATTGTAATTGTAATTCATGTTGAGTTTACAAAGTTGATTAGAGCCTATATATCTCAAGCAAGTTGAATAGAGTTGTGAGAGTTTTTATTGCAGGTTGTGAAGAAGATTGGTAAAGATAGAAGAAGCATTCTCAAGCAGATTGGAGCTATTGTAATTGAGATTGAATAATAGAATAATTCTTGGTGGAGTTTTTTCCCGAAAAGGTTTCTCCATGGTATATCTTGTGTGATCTTTCCAATATCCTGTCTAGTTCTTCTATCAACTTCTCTCTTCATTCTATAATAGTAAAATGAATTAATCAAGATAATCACCCACAAAGAATATATGTAACAAAGAAAAGACTTACTTAGATCAACAATATTAAAGTTTTATAGAGTATTAAGCTAAGAAAACACCTCATTTTTCAACAAGATATTTGAAAATATTTGTTTAAATTAAGTAGATTAGTAAATGGAAAAGTTATTTAGATGAGGTCTAGTTTATTTTCTAGTAGATTAACTTATGATGATTAAAACTAAATTAGTAAGGAAATGATAGTTTAGTTCTTAATTTTATTTATATAATATCCATATAGTGGATTAAGGAATAATTAGAAGAATGTTGTTACACAAAGGTAATATCAATAGCTTAAGCATGTATTCATCATAGTTTTGTTTTGGTTTATGTTAACCTTGGATGTCATGGATTATTGCTTATTCCAATATTATGTAGTTTTCTTTGAATGTCTTATGAGTCGCAAATGTGCTCAGGTAATGATTCATTGATTGTTTGTGCCTTGTTAATTGGTTGTAATGCTTGAATAATTGCTCACATTGTATAAGTATTTGATTAGCGAAAGTGAGAAGATTTTGATTAGTTGTTTGTGCTAATCTATTGGGTTGTCACTTGAATTGAGTGGTAAATTAGTTTATTGCTATTGTTGTCATGGTCGTTGATTTTGTTTAAGTTTTTTATTTTCAAATTGTAAGTTTGTTGAGTAATTAGTGGTTGGGTATTGTGTGAGGAGAAAATTGAGGTCTCCCTTGGATGCCCAGTTGGTTGCTTTTGATTTTGAGTTGATTTTGGAATTTAAGTTGATTGGTTTTGACTTTGAGATCATGTTATTGTTTCCACGTTGATGCAAATCTTTGTGTTAATGAGTTGCTAGTCTTCCAGAGGTTTGAGGGGAGTATGGTTTTTATTGGCAAGAGTTGGTATGGGGGTTGAGATCTGGTGAGGTTGCTTGGGTAACCTAGGATGGGGGCCGACAACCTAGGAAGATCTGCATTGGGTAACCTATATCAAGCCTGGAGTGTTTACATGAGTTTTATGTTGTTTCACCTAAATGTGAGTGGTTCCATGATTTTTTCATTTTGATAATGGTTAATCTCTTTACTTGGATCGTGATTATGTGGGTTTGAGCCTCGCTCTGTGGAAACTATTTTATTGTGGAGATCTTGTGTGAGGTGGTGCATGCCTCATTTCATGTGACTTTTTATGGCTTTGCTAGTTGGTGCAAGTTGTCTTACCTAGTTGGTGACTGTGAGTTTCTTGTTGCTAGTAGGGGGAGTGGCTTTCAATGGGGGCCAACGCACAAAGTGGCGTACAGGTAACTCATTGAGAGTTTCTTTAATAAGTGATAACTTAATAATTAATTAGGGGGTTTGGGTAGTATCTCACGTTAATCCAGATAAGTTAGCCTCACTCATGGCTCAAGTGCTCGCTTAGGCTTGAGATGAGTGGGAAGGCCTGGAATGGCAAAGATCAACTACCTTGTCCTCTTGAAAGGTATGTTGATCCCGCATGAGTGAGAATGGGGGTCAAGAATTGGTTGAGGTTGACAGGCTTTAACTAGGCAGGGGGCTGATAACCTATTAAGATCCGCATTGGGTAACCCATGTTGAGCTTATGTGATGACACTCCACCCTTTAGCAACCTTGTATGTTTGTTGTTCCCCTCTTGTTGTTCTTGTTCCTCTGGAAGTGAATGTTTCTTGTGTTGTATGTTTCTTGTGGTTGTTGTTGTTGTCGTGGAGTCTTGTAAACCTTGTTCACTTGATTGTTTTACTTGAGGGTCCTTCTTGTCATCTCCTAGCATGGGGGGTGGGCCTTAGGGTTCACATGGTCGGGTGGAACATGCTATGCACCCCATTGGGTCCCCAACCGAAGATCAAGATGCGCGAAGATGTACGATGTGTTGTGACTCCAAAGTTGTACCAGAGTGGGAACTAGTCTTGATGCTTTGTACTCATTCATTTCAATTTTATTATTCCATGTTATTGTACTATTCTCATTCATGTTGGGAAGTACTATTTTATTGATGTAATCCTTGAACGATGTAACTTCATATCATAAATGTAATGGTTGTGATCTTTGGCATTATCTTATGATCATTGATGGATGCTTATCTTTTATGCAATGTATGTTGATCCTTGTATTATGGGAGTTGTGTTATGTTAGAGATATTCAAAATGTAATGTAGTCATGTAACCCCAAGGGACTTAGTTAGATGATATATTTATATATATGGTATCATTACTACTGTGTGTGTCTACTGTTATCTCATATTCGTTTACTTTAAAAAAAAATTGTGTCATAATTGATAGATGTTTTAGTGTCCTTTGGGGTTTGCGTGGCAAGGCGTTACATGACTTAACAACTTCCCATAAACTAATTCAACTCAATCATTCTATTGTGGTGTGTGTATGCTTAGATAGTTTACTTTTACTGTTACCCGAACAAGATCTTTTCTTGAGTGATACTTCCCCTCCGCTTGGAGGAATGGAACATATACCTACAACCACTAACACATGTGCATGACAGCCAATTGTTCACAACATATGTAGTATACGTAAAACATCTGTAAAGTTAGAATAACCATTCATTCACATATATGTAGTACTTTTCCATGAGATAACATTCACATATAACACATTGATAAAAAAATACATGCACAATTTATTCATCATCATAATATGAATTACATTCACATTTACCCTACATGGGTGATCCCACACTAGTGGTTTACAATTTTTGGCCAAACTAGACACTAAAATTATTATTTTTAACTAAATCTTCACATTCGAACACCTATAGCGGCTAAACCATGAGGAATTTGAAGATGATGCAAACTAGAGTCTCATCACATTTTGTCTGTAGATTCTAAAATATTTTTTTCAAAATTTTTGGAATTAGATTACACTTCTTTTCCATCTCCCAAAGCTGTTTTAGAAAAGAACATTTTTTAAAAGTGGCTACCATATAATGCATAAATTTTTTCCATGAAGGATAAAATTCTAGAATTTTTTGAATTTAAATTTGTAACCCTAATATCTAGTGCTTCAGCTTGGTTAGATAGTTTTTATTGAATACTTTTTCTTTTAATCAGGTTTCAAAGTCAAAATGATTACAATTCAGACATAAGCCGATTTGTATAACTTCGTAACTTTTTTGTATATATCAAAATTCATTTTTTGTTGGATCAAGGACTTCAATGCTCGGTGCACTCATATTTTTTCAATTTTTTTTTGATAATCTACTTTTTCCACATGTACAACAAAACAAAGACCTTCATTTTGGAAAGACCTATGTTTAATAAAACTAAAAACAAATACATAATAAAACCAAAACATATTAAAATTATATTTCTTAGATAGTTCATTCGAGGGACTACGATTCTAGTTAGGTTTGTGAAGACTCCTCCATTTTTCATCAAAGCTTTGAAGCATAAAAAATAGTTTTTTTGTGTTTGAGGAGGGAATAAAGGGAATAAGGGGGTTGAGCAAACCACTGCATTTC
This sequence comes from Sequoia sempervirens, assembly GCA_007258455.2. Lineage (NCBI taxonomy): Eukaryota > Viridiplantae > Streptophyta > Pinopsida > Cupressales > Cupressaceae > Sequoia > Sequoia sempervirens. Next base: position 18,089 of record VDFB02135891.1, on the reverse strand, counting down.
CTTTTTTTTTTTTGAGTAGGAAATATGGGCCTAGTAATTAATGGGTTACTCGAACCCTAGTTCGAGGATGAACCTTTGGGTTCGGTCAAGCTTGTAGGTTCATTTGAACCCCTAAAACCAATTTTTTTTCCATGGGATCATTTTTTCTCAGTTTTCCTTCCTCCATCAAATTGTAAACCACTATTGTGGCTTCACCTACATAGTAATATAAAATAGTAATTACATAATTGGGGTGTAACAGTTGGATTTGGGGGTAACACATGCTACTACTCAAACCTTGGTATCTTGAGATTAATCCTTTCACCAAATTATTCAAGGCAAAGCTTATTTGGGTCCATCTCCCAAACCCATCATTAAAATTTTGGTTTGACTCTTTCTTTGAAGCCATTGGAAGCGCCTTGGGTGTTTTTCCAGTAGTAGATACAAACACCTCTGCTTTCTCTCACACTACCTTCACTCACATCCTTGTTGATATAGATATTTTGAGAGATCTCCTTGCTGATATTACTTTCAAAGTGGTTGATCATAGTTGGTCACAATCTTTGGATTATGAAGGTTTTCCCTTTCATTGCCGAAGATGTTTCAAAATAGAACACACTGTCCATAATTGTTCTAGGTCTAAGATTAAAGCTGAATATCAAGGATCTTGGTGGGCCTCGATGCACTTCCACATCATTACATAGTGGATGCTTCCCCTATGCACTCTATGAAGGAGTTTGTACCTCTATCCATATCTCCTCTATTTAAGTAAATGCCTTCCCTACGACTAGAGGACTTGGATGCAATAAATACAAATTTAGGTAACAAAAAACAAGCACATGATGTCATGGGAAATGACAAAGCAATGTCAGGTTAACAAATTGAGAAAGAAACTCATTCCAAAAATATTGATGCTTTAGATCAGATGCCTAATTTCTCTTCAAGCAATTTTGAAGAATGGATAATGATGACAAATAAAAGAAAGAGTGTGAAAAACTTTAATAGAAAAAGACAAAATAAGGCTATGCTCACATACAAAATTGAGTCAAAAAGATATAACATGAAGTTTCCTTATGTTCAACAAGAATTTTCTCTTTTTTATTCTACACCCTATGAATTTGATTTATTTTATTTTATTCAATATTTTAGTTTATGGGTGTGGTCCCTAAGACTACACTTTACTGGAAAGAAAAATAAAAATTATATAATAATATTATTTAAATTAAAACTTTTAAAATAATTTATTTAGTTTATTCAAATAAATCAATTTGTAAATATTATTATAAAATAATATAAACAAGACAAAATTCAAAACAATAAAAAATCTAAAAAAAATAACACTACCATTAAAAAAATATAATTGAATTTTTCCTCGTTAAACATTGGCCATTCTTGTGACTATTGTCTTTTGATTCTTATACATTCATATTAAGGATTTCTTCGTTAAATATATCTATAAACACAATATAATTATCCAATTTGTAATATGCTTATATAATATTTAAGAACTCTATGCAATCCACTTTTTTAAATCTGCAAAAACTTATAATTTATTTTAAAGATTTAAATTTCCTTCAAATTTCAATTGTCACTTAAATTTGAAACACAAAAGATAATCGCTCCAAGTGCAGGACAACTATCAACGGATTTTCAAATGGTAGATAAAATCATTTCGTTGGTGAACAACTTTGATTCATAACATTCCATAAATCTGGATTCAATTTGCTTTTTTCTCCTAAGAAACCATGTTTCAAAATCTCCTATTATAGATGGAATTTTTTAGGATTTGTTTTAAATTTTGGTTAAAGATTTTAGGCTTCTTTCAAATCTGCTCAGAGTTGAGGTTTAATTTGAAGTTTTTTTTGGTTAAAAAGAAGGTTTAAAGATATAATAATTGTAAAGAAATTGGAAAAAAATATGTATAGTTTTTTTTTTTTTATTGAATATTTTTAATTATATTTCATGATATATATGGTAGCACACTACTTTAAAGACAATTCTTATTCTTCTTTCTTATATAAGTATATGTGGTTGAGGGCTTCAGGGAAATTTACCACCTACAACTGACCAACAATTCACCGCAGTAATTCATCGCCGTATCTTTTTTATGCATTCAAAAAAATCTTGTACTGTTTATTTTTTGGGTTCTCTTGACACTTAAATATTAAAATATTTATACGTGGTGAATATACCATGGCGATGAATTGCTTGTGGTGAATTGTATACACGATGAATATGTTATGGCGATGAATTGTTGGGGGTGAACTGATGATGGTGAATTGCTGACAGTGAATTTTCCTAGAGCCATAGTTCCTAGAGCCATGGTTGAGCATTAGAAGTTGTAGATATAGTAGTAGGAGCTTCCTCTTCTCCACGACCCCTCTTCCCTTAGGACAGTTTTTTTGAACAAATAGAACTTCTCGATTACCATTAAAACATCTTATATTATAGATAATGATAATAAATAAAAACTGATATGTATACTTAAACATATTCCACTTTAATGATCAAAACAATCACTAATAATTTTACAGATGATATAATAAAAAATAATAAAATATTTATTCTAAATTCATTGACCAAAATTAACCTTTTAACTATTAAGAACAAAGTTCATATATCATACAGTGTAAAACGAAGAGGAAACACTTGAATGGTTGGACCTTCCCACTCTGAATATTCAACAGTTGTTAAGTCACATTTTCACCATATTCAATGGTCAGACGAAGATGACAGAAGAGCAAATCTTGCCAGAGAATATAACGGTCACATGAAGATGACAGACCAGCACATCTCGCCAGAGAATATGTTCAAAGTTTTAAACTTATTCTTATCAGAGAACATGTTGTAAACTTTAAGCTTTTTATCCTTGACAATATGTATCGAAAAATTAATGATACAAAACTATAGAGAGGTCAATAAAACGGACAAACTAATTCAAATATTGAAACGAATGGTTACAAAAACACGTCAGGATTGAAATTTGACATGTTTAACAGATGCGACAATATTACGTCTTCATTTCACAAAACAATAAGACGTCAGAGCTTACGTCATAGGCCATCCTATCAGATCTATTTAATATGTCCATTCAGCCCACGGAAAATTAGATGCCAACCTGGTTCCGTAATGAGTTAGAAGAGTATATTTTCATGTTTTGAACGTTTCTGTCTTTTACTCTGTGATAAGCGACACCTGTCATTTGAATTTTCCTACCAATAATACCCTTACTCTGTCTTGTCAATTAACAGTAGTCTCTTTTGAGCATAAACACAGTTTGCTTTTGCAGATTAACTGTAGTCTCTTGACGGGCAGGCTCAGGCCTCGAGTTTGACAGCCACCCTGGCCTGTTATATGACAGATCATACTGTCTATAGCAGGATGCAGGTTTGACTGTATTTATTAATGAATTGAAAAAAAAAATGCTATTTTTATTTTCAATTACAGTCAAACTGCATTCTGCTGGTTGGGTACGCCTCGTCTTATAAAAAGTTTAATTCATCTAATTGAATGTAAAACAAATTTTTTTGGCTGTTGGTTGATTAGGGTTTGCATTGCTTAGATGAAATTATAGAAATACTTAGACAAGTTTATTTATAGTTAAATATGTCATTCAAGTTATGATTTCTCACATGGACTCATATTGAATTTACAATAAAAACAAATTCAATTGATGTTTGAATATGATTTCTGGATTCGATTGTGTCTCTGTTTTTTGTCACCAACTTTAAATAATATTGTTGTAAAATCAAACAAAATTAAGAGTATAGTTTGATAATGTTAAAATTTGATATATGAATAAAAAATTCATTGTCATAAATGATTTTATTCATTTTTAAAGAAAACAACTAAACCAATATATAAAAAATAAATAAAGCTATATATAATGAAAAATATAATCATAAAACAACAAATAACAACCATTAACCACTAAAAAAACAAAAATCTTAAATTTATTATTAAATTAAAAATAAATTTTAAAAAATATCAATCTTATTTTTTTTTTTAAGAGTTAAAAATATTCTAAAAGATTTTTTATTTTTATAAAAGATATTATAGAATAATATATATTAGAATTAAAACTATAAAATTTTAATTAAATATATATTATAAATTAAAATATTATATTATATTTGTCTAACAAATCAAACTCTATCATCTAATAAATTTTAAAATTGTAAAATTTATTCTAGAATTAAAAAAACGGTCTATGGAGCATCATATTCCAGGCCTGGGGAGGCTGTGTAACAGTAGACTCAGACGGCAATCAGAAGTTGAATTTGCAGGGATTTCAGTCACTTGACAACGTGGCCATGTTAGGCTGACGTAACAGAAGAGCAACTTCCGGGGTGGGACCCTCTTCTTTGATCCCACTGATTTGAGGAATTTCTTACCTGTTTTGTTTCTCTATGAAGTGAGTTAAAGTTTAAAACAGAGCTTTCCGAGACTGGTGAAAGCGTTTTTTATTCAAATTGACTATAATATCACATCAGCGAAAATGCCAAAAAATAATCAAAGATAGTATAATAGCCTATTTGTTTTATAAACAAAAAATATATTCACAATGTACGCTAGAAAATCTGCAACTACATTTGTCATTTTATATCATTCAATAGTTTAAAATATTTTTTAAATATGTGTATAAATAAATTTATATATTATTTAAGAGAAATACTGTATAAATAATTTAAAAAATATTTCATGCATTTCAAATCTTTCACTACATTTTCATCATAGTCAAAGAAAATAATAAATATGTTTAAAAAATAAATATGGCCAACAAAATCAAGCTATCAATTTAGATAAAAATATTGGTGTTTCAAATATTAGAAGAAAAATTTCAAAGTCATTTGGAAGGAGATTCGTACAATCATTTTGAAGTCAATTTGAGAGAAACGTATGGTGAGGAAGAACAACCAAGCTCATTGGAGAAATAGTTTGTAGTTGATTTGAGAGAAAAGCACAATGAGGAAAATCAATAGATAATAAATGATGAAAGCATATTTTAGATCCTCCGAAGAATAAGCTTCTCAAGGAGAAGACTAAGGTTGATGATAGGCATATCACCTCTTTGAAAAAATTCCAATTCTTTGACTTTTGATATGCTCTTGTTGTAGCCTCATTGACTTATTTCTTGTTGCCTTGTCTCTTGGGTTTGGTGTAGTGCATTATCTTTGATACATGATCCCCTTTTGCTCTCCTTTTTTTGTGATTAGTCTATAATATTTCTATGAAGTAATATACATCTTCTTATCAGAAAAAAAAGAAGAAATATGAGTTGTATGAGATCATGAATTAAAGTTACATTAAGTTTAACAAGGTTAATCTTAGAAAAATAAGTACACAAAAAAATATCACACCCAGTTCAAAAACCAATTGCCCAATATATTACGTCATATAAAAGTCATGCAACAAGAGAAAAAAGAATAGATGTGGGAGATGGCCTTCCATCATTAGGGTTGGAACCTAAGCCAACATCAAACAAATCCAAGTTGGTGTCCCAACTTGTATTGGAATTATTTGCTTCATATTGTTCTTATATAATGACACATTTTGGTAATATAACTCTCCTAATTAGGAAAAATGGTCCAGCCAAGGCAAGGAAACTTATCTTTCCCAACCACATTACTAAGAGGACATAATAGAAGGATGACAACCAAGTAGGGGAGAACAATCAACATGATAATTGGTATGGTAGCAAAAGCTATTTTTGTTGCCTCACTTTGGTCCTGTTGACAAAAAAACCTTGATTGAAGTCCAAGGATATTTGGCTTTCACCCACATGATCCAAGTTCAAATCCAAGAAACATAATTAAATGTTGATAGAAAAACCTTGATTGACGTCTAAAGAGTAATGTTTAGTTATATGTAGTAAACCTTGGTGTGATGCAATAAGAAGAGAGAACTTAGATATGCAAAAAGTACAAACCAAATTATAATAAATTATATACATTCATATATATACACCCCTAAAATCATATATTAATATAATTTAATGGCTTATGCATATCTTATAATTAATTGGACTCATGCTTTACTCTCACTTATAATCTTCATTATTCTCACACATTTAATTCATATGATTCCTTCTCTTATTTCCCACTTTTCACTTCTTTATATAGCCTCTTAATGGACCTTTCCATCGTATCCTTTCATTTTAACACTTAATTATCTTATATATTAGACTTTTAGAGATTATTTAGGCATATTAGAGGTGTTCCAAGGCTATTTAAGTGGTATATAAAGGATATGACTCTAGAAATGGCACAAATTACAACTATTGTGCCTCACAACCTTCTATATCTTGCCAACAAGCTCCTATGTATAGAATGGATACTAGACTAAGTATAAGTTACTAGGAAGGAGGGAATTGAGTAGTAGTGCAAAGCACATTGCTCTAATTGTATAGAAATTTTTGGGTATGCTCTACCTCTAGAGTCACATTGTTTTCTTGTACATGAACCTATACAAATAATAATTGAATATTTTCATGGCTTTGTTGTAAGTTGAAAATTTCTTTTCAATAACTAAATTAGAAATATAGTAATATTTATTTATTTTCAAATATAATTTAAAAGATCTCCATTTGGAATGCATGGAAAATCTATATAAATTTTGCATGAAGAAAGGGCCAATATTTTACAAAAACATTATACCAAGTAAAAATATTAGGCCAATTTTTTTAAAAAAAATTGTAAATCCAAGTCCAATAAAGTTGAGCTTTAGTACATAACCAAAAAAATGTTTGATTGTCTTTGAATGTCTATAAAAAAAGGCACATAGGATTAAGAAAGCTAAGTGAACCAATTATTCTCCCATTCAAAATTCTTGAAAACTAATACACAAGGAAAAACAAGGAAGCTCAGGCTCTAAAATGGAATCCCAAATATTTTGGAATCTTTTGCTCAAAACCTAGGTATATAAATGTAGAAATTATCTCTCATTCAAATTTTACACCATCAACAAATGAGGGAAGATGCATTCATATAATTTATTGGGAATGTATAATTACTAAAAGAAGTTTGAACATTCTATTTCAAATCTTTCTACTAAGATGATTGGCTTGTAAAATAATTTTATGTTGCATGTGAGGAGACATCAATAAAAATATATAGAAGGTTTCTTTATCTTGATTGATCAAATTGATATTTTTATTGTCTTTAGGTATGAAATTAATAATAAGTGACATTAGACAAGATATCTTTAATATGAATGCCTCATTTGAGAAACATGATGGCATGGATCTAGGGAATATTGATCTATCCAAAGGAATATCATGGTAAGTGATGATTGAAGACAACCAAAGTGAATGCTAATTAATTATTGTAGTGTAGAAAAATTTATTCCTTTACATTTTCACACTTTGTTTGGTCCCTCATAATTAAATTGGACTTAATTATTCCTTTATAAGCCCTATTTTACATCTACAAGCCTAATAAATTACATTTTCTAAAGGGGAACCCTGACAATAATTAATGCCAACACATAACACTTTACCTTGAGCAAGGGTTTGACAACCTCCCAATCCTTCTATATTATTTTGGAAAAAAAGGTCCCTGTAATTTTTGGGGGGCTTTAGTAATCATTACAAATTGGAATCACAAATTTATCCATCTAGTAGGACCACAAGGGAGACTTGAATAGAAACATTTTCTCAAGAATACCTTCTAGGCCCCATCCTATTTAATTTTAGGAATAAGGTTCATTTAGAACTATTATCAAAATTTAATTACACTCTTGAGATCTAGTAATAATTTAATTCTCTCTTTAGTTTATACCATGTAAAATCTTCAAGGCCATCGGTTGCTTGTCGATTGGAGTGAATATCCAAAGAGGACCGGTTCCCTTAGTTTTTCACCTACACTATTCTATCCTACTATTGTTCATGAGGAAAAGGGTAGAAAATAACATAAAATAAACTTTAAAGCCTAATGGGAGGTGATACACCAAATATTTATGACCTACATTTGGTCTAACATACACAATTTGTTCAATAAGCAAGCTAAACTATACACAACTCATATTTTGACATATTTAAATGTATTAGTGTTTCATGTAGGAATGTTCGAGTTTCAATAGTTCCTAGAGGAAATCATATTCTTTTCACAACTAAGAGATCTACATAAACTAATAACATAAAATATAAACTACATCACATATACATTTCTACATAAAAGTGCTTGAAATGAGACATGGAATCATGGATGCTCATCTTGTCATAAAACCACATCAATCATTTCATAAGTTCACACAATATGAAGATTTGAGAAGGAAAAATACTTTTTTTATTAATAAAAATGTATCAAAACTTCTTACAAATATGAGGATAACACAAAATTTCTTTTAAAAAAAGTCTTTTAAAAATGTTGTTCTATTGCAAAGTGAGTTACTTGATACTTAGTAAAAGCTAGAAAGAATTGAACATTGACTACCATTGGTGCCCCTCTTCTCTATCCAACAATAGGATAGAATCTAGGACATGACTCCAAGCAATAAATGACACTTCCCTTTTTTTTGGTGAAAGTTTGACCTCCACTAGGTTGCTTGGAAGAGTCCTTTATTTTGACTCCTTGAAATGCTCCATGGTGGCGTTGATGAAGGATGACCATGTTGGTCTTTTGTTTTGTCAACTGAAAATACTCTTGAATCCACTCAAACTCCTAAATACTTGCAACTACCCTCTCTAATGCTCTCCTAGATAGGTGTATAGTATTCAAATTGCTTCCTAGATGCTTATGAATGTTAAAAATTGCTTTGAATTCTTCCATAACTTCCTCAAATTCCCTTCACCCTCTTCAATCCCACTTTATAGGTTTATAGGCCATGTGGTTCAAGAAGCTGACTTGGTCTTCTTTGAGGCATGAAGGAAGGAATTTAGCCATCTTAGGGCTTTAAAAATCATTTGAAACTATCTTTTGATTATCATGCTACCCCTTTGATCATTGTCACATGTTCTCATAGAACACACACCTGCTATCACAATATTAAAACCTTATTATTTATGGTAACATAGGTTGAAGATATTTTATGACAATAAGAAATCATGTCATCCTTCAACCATAAAATCTTGATAAAATTTCATTTATCAACCCTACAAAAGGTCCTTATATACTAAATTGTCTTTCTTGAAAAGTCCCTTAACTACGTAACATAAGGTATATGACTAAATTATTGTTAGTGTTGACTATCTTGTTTGTCTTAAATGTTAAAAATTATAGAGGCATTCTATAAAATGTGCCACTATACAATTATCATTGTCCTCTTTCTCACATGTTTGCCTCAAGACAATCATTATATTTGAGCATTCAAAGGTCATGTGGACTATCTTATGAGAGATATTTCAACCTCATGATTCTACTCTCCCATGGATTGTCATGGCATGTTCCCATATGCTACCTTCTTCAATAGTGAAGATTGAACTATCATAGATGAATTTTTAATCTCCCTTCTAAACTCTTCTCTCCAAGTCTGCTTACTCTCTTCTAGACTATCTCCATGAGGACCTTATCTATTAATTTTCATTTGAAACATATGTTTGTATAATGCCCTTTTAAAAGATTTTCTTTATTTTTTGAGGACTGTGATACCTCTACTTGTTATTCACCATGGAACTCTACCCCTATGTGACTATGTATCATGCTTTCATATTTCATGTCATTTATACCTTTCATGAACCATAATCCTAGTTCATAGGTCTTTCCCTATTGCTAAGGTCTACCATTATGACTATCACTATGCCATTGAATTGTTTCTTTATGATCATGCCTTCAACTCCTTGAACTTCTTTGTACTATTGTTGCTATCTTGGCTTTCCATTCATATGAAAATTAGTATCTAGGAGGAGATTACAAAGTAATTACGTTTTAGGTCCTTCACAACACCTTTTGTCAAAGAAAATTTTACAAGCAATGTTTCTTGTAGCTGTAGCATCATAAATTGTCACCCTTGACAATTTCATGCTAGGTTTAGCTCCCCCCTCATGTTCTTGGACCCAATTGTGCATTTAATTTTCTCGTGTTGTAATAATCTTTATAAAATCAAAGGTTGAATTGGGAATAAGGATTTAATATTCATTTAATGAAGCTTAAGGCCTCAAAATATTAGGTCTAGGCTAGGGTTCCCAATACCATTTTCCAACCTATTTTGGCTCAATTTAAAATATGTTAATGTTGACATTTTAACATTTAGAAATCCAAAGTCATTTGTTAGTTATCGATAATTAATTTGTGGGAAATTAAAGAATTGCTTATAAATACAAGTCTTTTTCATCATTTGAAATCCTAAGCACACCTAAGGTAATCCTAGTGAAATTAATTGAGTAATTGATCATCCTTAGAGAAGTAAAGATCAGAATTATAATAACATTATCTCAAGTCAAACATCATGTTGACTATGTATCATATTTTCATGTGAGTTTGTTTATGTTTGTCTATCTATTTTGTGAGTACTAACACTTGTAGGAATTCAAATCAAGCATCAATTTCTCCTTGAAGGTGATGATTATAATGACTTGAGTCCATCAAGGAATGTAAATCTGAGTGGTAAGTTGCAAAAATTGTCAATTCGCCACTTGTTTATCATTTAGCCTCTGTTGGATCAAGGGTAGCTCTCTTTTACATCATTATAGCTATTATGGAGGTAGAAATACTAAAACACGGTTTGGTTTAGGAAAACCACTATATGATAGAACCCTTTCCCCTTTTCCTTGTGTGTAGGTTGTAGATCTAAAGAAAATTTAGAGAGGATTGAAGACCTAATTTTTCATTCAAGCATTCAATCCCTACAAGTCAATAAATTAGAGAAATTGAATTTTATCAATGACAGATGAAGTTATGACACTAAGTCTAAAGAAGAATACCTATAGATAAAGACCAACTGAGATTTGAATTCTAATTTTGAGTGTCTACTTTTTAGGTCCAAGGAACCTAGTGCCCCTATCTAGCCATTTCAAGCTCAATTTTATATACCGAGTTCCTCTATGTTTTCCCTCTACTCTTCTGAACTTTGTTTCTATTTTTCAGTTTTGTATTTTCCAAAAATCATCTCAGTTTGTTGTATTTTCTTAGTTAACCTAGGTACATCTTTGTATTATCAAATTAAATCAATTAACAATCAATTAATCACACCATCACACACATCCAAAGGACTGAAACTCTTATCCACCATTTTGGCTCTTCCATTGAGGTTAGTAGCCAAGTGGGTGTTTGAGATCAATTTTAGCCCTTTCCCTTGTGATATAGGAAGAAGTGTGATTTGCACCCTAGATCCCTTTTTCCCACATCATGTTTTGGTCAACCCAACGTTTGTGCATTTTAAAACCTTTTGAAACCTTAATTAGGTCATGTTGAAATTTGAATATAATTTTAAAAAGTTGAATTTGTGATTTATGCATGAATACTGTGATAAAAAACATTGAAAAGTAAAAATTTGCATAGCATTTTTAATTCAAAAGATAAATAGTGTTTATTTTAGTTGTTGCAAGAAATATCTAGTCAATAATCGCACTAAAAAATCTTCATTAGGTCATGATAAAATTTGAAAACAATATGAAAATGTTTAAAATTGTCATTTATGCATATGTTGTTGAAAAAAGTGAAGATTTACATTATTGTTATCTCAAAAGATTGAAAAATTGCAATTTCTAGATTTGTCAAATTAGGTTCAGTTGATTACTTCATTTTACAATGTGAAAATTACTTTTCAAACATATTATGTATTATTTGGAAAACCTAAAATTGCATGCATAATTGTGTTTTACATATAGAAAAATTGAAATTATGTGCATTTCTAAAAATCTGCCTATTGCCAAACCTAAAAACTTATAGATTAGGATCCTCAGACACTATAGCACATATCCAGATTTTGAAACTATCAAAATAAACCTCACCGGTCTAGGGTACCTAGTACCTTTGTCTAGTCAGTTTTGACCAAAATTTAGATCATAGTTCTATCTTTATGTTTCTTAAGCTGTTCTGGGTTTTGTGTTTGCAAATTATTTTAGTTTCTATGACTGTGATGTGTTTTCCCTTATATAAACACTAAAGTTTTTTGAAACTCATAACAAATTTATGAGCTTCACGGCTTGGTGTCCCATAGCTAATACCCATGTGAGACATAGTTTCTGACTTATGGCTTCCCTCGTTGCAATCACAACCAGTGTTGAGCTCGAGTCTTATAACTCTTTCACTCAAGGTATTTCATCTACCGAGTCCATCTTGGATTCTCTCCCTAATCCCACATTTCCCATGTCTTCATCGCAACCTAACATTCATGTGGACTTGGAGGTTGCTATTTCCCAGTCCCTGAATATAAATTGAAACAATTGGAAAAATATCTAGGACTTCAAGATTGAGCCTTTGTTTGGAAAAATGGTGCCTATTATGGATAACCTTAGGAAGTTAATCAATGAATCACAAGGGATAGAAGTGTTGCATAGCCTAGCTCACATAGTGGACACTAATATTTCTACAACAACTAGTTTATCCTCAAGTTTTGACTAATGCACAAAACCAATTAGGAAAACAAGTTTCCTCTCCCACAATAATTCCTTCTATCCCCACCTTTATACCTCCAACAACACAATATAGAAATGGCTTAAACTCAAGCTTAGGGATTTCTAATGGAAATCCTTATAGTTTTGTCCCATCACCTATACCACCACCATGTTCTTCACCCCTCCTAAACATGCAACACAATATCCTACCAATCATCCATACTAGTTCACCATACTCAAAAAACTCTCAAAACATATCACCAAGTGATCTTGTGATAAACAACCTTTTGCAAAACATGACATTTTTACAACAAATTTCAAAATTAAACAAATAAATGTTAAATTTCTAACACACCTCACACATAGTCCATTGTCATTTAATATCTTAAAAACACCTATACCACAAAATATTAAAATACTGTAGTAATGGAAAAAGTAGCCTTTTTCTTGCTTGATCTGATAATTGACATTAAAGCTGAACTAATGGTGTCTTGGAGTGGTGTTGTAATGTCTTGTACACATTCACATCATTTTAGGACCTTAATTTAACTAAAACATTCCTTAATTAGTCTTCTGCAAGGGTGTTGTAAAGTACATTGTAACACACTTTCACACTTTTCTAGGACTTATTTGCTTAATTAAACCTTATGGGCCCCTTTCTAAATAAAATAAGCATAACTTGTACCTTTTTTAAGTGTTGTAAAGTGTTTTAAGGAAATTTCACATTTACCTAGGTGGTCCTAATTCATTGTGGTTAAGTAGAGTTATTAACCCCCCTTTTAGGCCTTAATTTTGACACCTCCTGAAGATCTATCCTGACAATTATAAATTAAATATCAAATTATTTCATTGGGAAAAGTTTGGTCCTGGTAAGCTAAGCCAAGACCCATTTTCCTTTAATGGTGAATGGGTCCTCCCTTAATAGGACCCCCCTTTCTCAGTTGATTTGGAATGGGTTTTTGGCCTTCTTTCAGCTCCTCAAAGCTTGGTCTTGGAAACTTATCCAAGACCCATTTTCCTTTGGTGGAAAATGGGTCCCCCTTTAATGAGACCCCTATTTTTGAATTTCATTCTGATGGGAATTTAATTATGTTTCTTTCTAGATTTGGTGTTGGCCTTAGTTCTTTGAATTTCAGGGTTAATCTCTTAATTTGGTATATATAAGGGGTTAATTCACATTGTTTCACCTAGTAATTTTGTGTGACTTCATGAGATCAAAATCAAGAGCATTGGAGCACTTCAAGAGCATTCATAAGGAATTTCAAGGTAGATTTCAAGTATTTATTGCAACAATTCAAGGTCTTATCATCATGCCAAGGGTTTAATGCATTCATTTGTGTTGAGCTAAGAAGTTAATGTTGCATTAAGGATATATTTACAAGAATCATTCTATATCCAAGATCTACATTCTTCATGGACACGCCATGATTTTTTGCAGATTTGCATCACAAGAGAAAACCCAAGGTGACATCATTTACATTATTGCACTTTCATGCTTTATTTCCTTCATTTCATCATTTGGTTTAATTACCTACAAGGGGTTTGATTGAGGCAAACCCCCATTCACTAACAAATCAATAAGTTTTCTTTCCCTTGAGTGTGTGATTGTAGATTTATAGGTTGAAGATCAAGTTGAGCAAGATTTGGAGCAAAGTTGTCAAAGTTGCAAAGTTGCAAAAGTTATTCAAAGTGCAAGATCACAGAAAGAGCTCTACATAATTAATTACAGGCTTCTAGAACTTGACAACTAGGATTTCAAGAGTGTAGAAATCAAGGTACAAGATCCTGAAATCAATTTTTTGAAACCCTAAAAGGACCCATTCGCCCCTGAAGGCGAATGAGTCCTCCATAGATAAAAACAACTTTTTGGCCAAGTACACAACTTTTTATGCTCTAAAAACATTCCTCATAGTTTTTGTAATAGTTAGGTTGCATTTCTCATTATTATTAGCATTTTATTTTACATATTTGAAGTGATTTTGGGCTAGGAAAATAAGTGATCCATCATCTTGCACCACAAATTTTGGTGGATCCTATTTTCCACCAAAATCATTTTTGGTGAACCCGACTTATTCAACATTGCACTTTTCTGATTTTTGGAGTCTTTCATTGCATTTTAAGTTAAAATATTGCATTCATTGCATTTAGACTTACCATTGAATTAGGGTTTCTTCTTTTGCATTTAAATCTTGCATACTATATAGGGTTTAGATTTGCATTGTTTTGCATCTTTATATATAAATCTAAAAATTACAAAAAAAAATTATTCATTTTGCATCTCATTTAGATTTCATTCACTTGCATTTGAAAATCAAAACAAAATTGCATTTCAATCGAGGTCTTGTATTTCATCTTTCTATTGCATTTTTGCATTGAATTTCTAAAAAATTTGAAGCTGCATTTCATTGTCTACAACCTGGAATTGAAAGACAAATCTGAAAGCTTGTAAACCATTAAAAAATAGTTTAAAAAGACCTTATCGGGACCCATTTTCCTTTGCTGGGAATAGGTCCCTAATTAGGTCCGATCTGAAGCTTTTGGCATCTAAAAAGACATTAAAATTGACTCTAAAATCCATAGAAAGATCCCAGAAAGACTTGACCAGGACCCATTCGCCCTTACTTGTGAAGGAGTCCCGGTTAGCTATTGATTTGCAATTTTAGGACATTAAAATCCCACTTTTTAGCTTCTGTTTGGTGCATTCATCTTGATTTTTTAGTTTCTTGATTTGTTGTTTCATCAATTTCATTCCATTTAGCTTAAACCGCTTCATTTCAGTGCATTATTAAAAGTTAAAAACTGCATCAAAACATTTCATTTTAAGCTTATTGCATTATTTAATTAGTAATTTGCATTGCTTAGAATCTAAAAATTGCATTTCATTCTAGGTTATTGCATTGTCTCTTTTCCATTCCAGGGTTTGCACACTAGGTTTATAAAACTTGCATGAGATTTACAACTTGGTGTCCTATTCACAATGCTATTATAAGACATAGTTTGAGGCTCATGTCATCTAACGATCTCTCACTTTTCATGGATCTTGGGTGATCTAACTCTCTTTCTGATAGTGTTGAGAATCAACCCTCCATGGCTCATAGTTTGCATACTTCATTACCTATGGCTTCACCTCCTACAATCAATGTGCATGATGTCATTGACAAGCTAGATGAACAACTAGAAAACTTACAAGCCTATATCCTTAGTGAACACATTGAAATTAGCTTGGTTCCTATCATACAAAATCTAAGGAAAGTGCTTAAAACTCGAAACAAAACACAAATCATCTATAGCTTTAGTTACTTCCTTCAGGAGTACTTGAACAAACAAGACAATAGCAACATAAATGCCACAACCAATCCTCCTATTGAAACTAAGAACAATGTTAACATGGACCATGATCATATGCAATTAGCTCCCACGAATGAAGTGATAACATTTATCGAAGCTAGACCTTGTAAGGGATTGACTAGACAACCTCTTGACATTGCTTTCTCACAAAATGGCATACCTAAATGTGCACCTAATGGTCCTCTTTATATAGCTGGCCAAATCAATAATAATCCCACTAATGGGATATTGATTGATCTTGTTAATGTGATCATAGAAGAATTATTATATGTGGATGAGCTATGTCAAGATACATATGACAATCTGAAACCATGGATCAAGACACATAATGGATTTGCTTGCCCTATGATAGGCTTGATAGATCTCCCTTTAAAAGTGGGACCAAAAACATTAACAGTTTCATTCTCCATCATTCCACAATTGGACCAATTTTTTGTGAAGCTAGGCTATCCATGGCTTCGCTCCATGAATGGCATCCCTTATGTTGGGCATAAATGTCTAAAGTTTCCATTTGGAAATGACATCTTCATTGTGCATCATAGCAGATTCCATCCTTCCTCAACAAAAGGGAATTCTTCACTAGATTACTTTTGGCTTGATCCTATGGAACCTATCAAGCCTCATGAAGATTTCTTTTTCAAATCATATACAAAATTCAAGGCAAAGAAAATAGCAGAACTATCCCTTTGCAACATGCCTCAACCCATGACTGAACCAACCATCCTTGACAAGACAATGATTGAACCAAAAACACTGTCGACCATACAAGAACAATCCATTTCCCACAAGAGACCATGAGATAGTACAAGCAATCCCGTTGTCCCTCCTAGAGTAAAAAAAGTTTACAAAGTCAAAGAGAAAGTGGTTGAACAACCTCCCGTTGTTTCTTCTAGTCCTCCCAAGGTAGAGAAGGAGCCTTTAATTTTGTCTTTGTGCTTTCATACCTTGGGGATGATGCAAGGCATCAAGACATTATATCTCTTCCATGTTGACCCAAAATCTTTTCCTTTATCATTTTCATTTGTCTTGTGTTTTCCTTTTGGGGATGATGCAAGACATCAGGCATTCATGTTTCTTCCATGGCTGACTTGAAGGATTTTTCTTTGTTTTTCTTTCTTTGTGTCATTCTTCCAATTTTATGAGTATTTGGGGAATGATGACAATTCCATGCTCTATTACAACATTGTAGCATAGACATACTGACCCCGAATCCATAGATCCCTTATGTGTTTTTGGGGGCAACCCTTCCTTCCTATTTCATGACGTAGCTTGCTCCAAAAACATATGACTTGGAATAGGGTGTTCTGAGGAAAGCTCTCATTTCTTAGGATCAAAACATTTGGCTAATTTAAAGAAATTTCTCACATTAATGGTGTAACAACTGCTTTAAAGTGGTGGCATACAACAATGACATATTTTGGAAAAATTTCATGGCATGATTTTTCCTTTTTCTTGTGATGTTTCCTCTTCTCGGTGGTATCATTGGTTTTGATGCTATCTAATAGTGTATGATCTATTGTCATGGCATGATATGAATGAGGCATCCCATGGGCGACGATTTGATACTTTTGAACTATCCTCTCTTGGAGATATTAGGCATAATGCTCCCTAAGAGGAAGACCGTTACATGAACAAAGCAAAATCCCCTTTTACAAAATTTTTACATGATATTCGAAAGAATTTACAAAAATCATTTTCATTATGGTGCCTTATTAAAGCTATCAGTATGATGGGAAGCCGATACACTGGCATGAATTTCTCATTATACGGTGGGAATTTGACACACTGGCATGCCTTTCTCACTAAACCACTTCATTGGAACAACTCACCTAGTGGACAAACTGAGGTTCCACTACCCTAGAGTGAGCATACACATATTTTAGGAAAAACTCACCCTGTGGATGACCTGAAGTTCCATGGCCCCAGAGTGAGTAGCGTTTGTTGTAGACAAATAGCCACCACCTCACATCGCGTTGAATTGGTTGTGCTTGATCCTTTGTTTTGTTTATTTTTCTTGGCCTTTAACATGGTATGATCATGTATCTATGTAATTGCTGCATACTTAAGTTTCTTCAATGTCTACTTTAGTGTGAGTTTGACATGGGGTCATCCTCTCACTAAAGTGGGGGCAAAATGTAGTAACAAAAAAAGTAGCCTTTTTCTTGCTTGATTTGATAATTGACATTAAAGCTGAACTAATGGTGTCTTGGAGTGGTGTTGTAATGTCTTGTACAAATTCACATCATTTTACCTTTATTTAACTAAAACA